>JAMYHI010000299.1:0-25054 GCA_025531525.1 Pichia sp. P7020A | reverse complement strand
CTTGCAGGTGTGCCTAGGCCATATTGTGAGTTGTTGGAAGTTTTTCCCGTTGTAGAGTTGGTGCTGGCTACGCGCATCGGGGACGCAAAGGATGCCATTATGATTATGTCGTTTGATATATTGGTTCTTATGCAGTTCTTGTTGATGGTGGGATTGAAGGGGCTTTGATGTGCTGGATCTGGATCTGAATCTGGATCTGTGCCTTAAGATTCGCAGCCCTGGTGCTTCCCTGGTCGCTGGTCGCCGGTCGCTGGGGAGCCCAGAGCGAAAAGGGAAACGGAAAAAACGAGAAAGAAAAAGAGTAAAGAGTTTCATCCGGACGCGTCGCGGGTCTGGGGTCTGGGGTCTGTACGCGGTCTGGAATACACTAATCACTTAGCTAAATAGGTACAGTATAGTTAGATACAGTTGGATACATACACATGCTAGAGTGCTAGACTACAGACTCTTCTTGTCCTTGATGTAGCGGTGCGTAGACCAGATCGTGCGGTCCAGGAGAGCACCCACAGTGAGAATGCCCGCCACAGCGGAACACAAGCTGAGAATGAACGCGCTCAGCGACTTGTTGTAGTGTTCCTTGTTGAGGATCTTGAGCGGACTAATGTCAAAGTAGAAGAAGAGCCCCGGGATGCCCCCACGAGCGTGTAGTGTGTTCGGATTGTGCTCGTCACGGCCACCTTGGAGTGGGCGGTGATGCTGAGTTGCGGAAAATTCGTTTGTGTCCACCTTCACCCCGTTGATGTATTCAAAACGCGTGTTCACCACCTTAAGATAATACGTAAACATCTCGTACTTATTGCCTGCATCAGCGACAATATTGTCTAATGGATGTGATGTTCTGTGATCGTGCTTATCATTTTCGAAAATATTCTCTAATTCGTGTGAGTCCTCACCAAATGAGAAATGGTTGATAACGTGTTTGAAAGAAAATTTGTCTTGATACTTGTCGAAAAGAGACATATCGTGAACGTGTCTTCCACCAACTGATAAAGACGCACCGGGAGCAAAGTGAATGTTACCACCTATTCTATTGAGTTGTGCGGTACCCTTCACTCTACATCCTTCATTCAATCTCTCATTGATCCTCGAGACAAATCCCTCTCTTTCACATTGTTCAATATCTTTCCCATCGTAGAATTTCCATCCAGCTTTTGAGTAGGCCACTCTCACAGCATTACACGTATTACAACAAACCTTTTCATTTGCTGGTTTATCATCGTTATCATTTTGATTCAGAGAACCATAACAAGGTCCACAATATCCATCTGCGGTGGCACCAAGGTTATCTTGTGAATCATCAATATTCTCATTAGCATCAAGCTTCAACTCTTCGATTTCCCCACTATTACTATCAAGTCTTATCTTGGTAAACCCACTCTTTAAAAGATCAAATTGAACGTCCCCAGTCAAATCCATGATATCGAGACTCAATAAATCACATGGCATTGCAGGGAATGATATATCCAAATTAATATCCAGCTTCTGATCTCTATCCCTGTCAACAACAAGTTCTGGACGCAATACAATCCGGTTGTAGTCCTCATATTCATTATAGAGTAAAATGAACGTAGTGATCACACACAAAATGGTGATTATACCACCTGTGCTCGTCTTGATCTTCCGATCATCGAGCGTCTTGGCAAATGCATCAAAGCTGAACAGTGATGGTGCCTTTCCCTTTCCCATTGCTTTAAATGTGGTATGCGTTGTCTCGCGTAGGCGTATGTAATGCCCTATTTGTTTGCAGACTAGATTCCCTTCCAACCTTTGAGCTCTCTTTCTCTCTGTCTCTCTTCTGCAGGCAGGCAAACGTATACGTGTGCGAATGAAAAGAATCAATTCAGGATTGAAGGCAGAATTCGCGCCTCACATCTTTTGGAATGCGCATTTATAGTGTGCTCCACACTATACCTGCAGCTTACTATGTGTGCGCTTGCGCTGGAAAAGCGGGCTCTACCTCAGCCGTGGCATCGACTTACAGAACACGCTAAGAGCATACAGTTGTGCAAGAGCAGTCCAGGGAGTTCCCCTTAGTGCGCATTCCACTCGTAATAAAGTCCCGCTCGCTCGCTTGCTTACTAAGATTAAAGACAACCCAACCATAAATGTTAAGAGATTACACATACAGAGTGAAATAACATAAAATACAGTAAACAAACTATACAAAGGAGGGGTCCTTGAAAAGAGTAGAAAGTGGCAAGTATCGGTGATCAGCAAGAATCAGACTCATCATTTATTGTGGTGGCTTTGGCCCATTAGGATTTTGGCCGTTGTTCATCATGTTAGCCATAACTTGCATCATGCTGTTCATGTCGACCGGTGGTTGGCCTGGAGTACCCTGTGGTGCTTGACCTTGGCCTTGACCTTGTCCCTGCATTTGCTGCATTGCTTGCATCATTGCCGCCATCATTTGTGATTGGTCCATTCCGGCTGGCATACCTGGCATACCTGGCATACCCGGCATTGGGGGCATACCACCACCGTTAGCACCAAACGGAACTGGCATATTATTTGGTGAGCCCATCATACCTCCAGATGATGGTGGTTGTGCATATGGATTCGCTCCATATGGTGGAGCAGATTGTGGTGGGAATGGCATCATACCTCCTTGTTGTGGTGGCATGAAGTTACCTCCAAAATTCATTGGCATATTTCCTGGATTGCCCTGGTTATATCCGTTCATGTTACCCATACCGCCACCATTGTTACCTCTTGAACGATCTGATCTTGGTCCATTCTGAGATGAGTTCGTTGGCATTTTTCTGGAGATAGATTTGGATGAGACACCATGTCCGACTTCGATATCTGGTTCCTCGATTAATAGACCAGATTGTAGTGGGATTTCGGGAATCGTTCCACCCCATTCTGCATTAACAATCCATTTCCTATCCGCATCAGTTAATCTCTGAAGTGGAATTGTTGATATACCTGTTTGATAGTTACAACAATCTCTTGGACCGAAACCAACACCCCATCTAGCTCTCAAGCCGGATGGATGAGAAACTGAAAAAGCTTGCAAGACTTGTTCAGCTTCAGCTCTGGAGTAGACCTTCACAAATGCATGTCTTCTAGCACTGTTGATAATAGCACTTTGCACTACAGCGTATGGCTTAAATGTTTCAACTAATTGATGTTGATCCATGCTGCTTGGCACACCACCAATAAAGATGGTTCTTGAGTAAACATTGATACATCCTTGAGGAATAGTAGGATCGAGTGAAGCCTTCTTCATTCTGTAATGTGGGTTAGATGGATCATTTCTCTCACCCTCGGCAGGTGTTGGTCTAGAATCATTTACCACTGGACGCCCCGGGGATCTATCCCTTCTGCTATCACTGAAACCATTGTTCATTCTACCCCTGTCGTTTCTATCTCTGAAATCATCGTTTGTTGATGCTCCACCTGGTGCTTGTACGGAAGCTGCACCACCCGTATTATTGTTCGTCATCTTGTTCATGTTTTGCAACAGTTGGAAAATTGCATTAGGATTAGAGGAGTTTGCAGCATCAGTGTTGTTTGCTGATGATGATGAGGGAGGGGATAAACTGTTGTTATTTTGAACAGATGGTGTTACGAGTTTAGTGTTGTTAGCATTTGAGTTTGGAGATGGCGTATTCTTAGCCAGGTTTGCCAATGCTTGCAAAACGGAAGTTGCATCCTTTGGCTTAGTTGCAGTAGCAGAGGCAGCAGCCGGTGCTGTTGGGAGTTTAGAAGTTGCTGCAGTTGCGGCTTTTCTAGGCGGGGTACCAGGTGGAGTAAAAGTCTTGTAGTGCTTTTCCTTAATGGTATCCATCAACTTTCTGTCGAAGGTGGAACAACTAATCCAAATATCGATCAATTTGCCAATTTTCTCCTTAACATCATCATTTGAACCTGGGATCGCACCATTAAGCAAATCTTCAATGCTATTTTGAATCTTGTAGACTGCTGCAGGTGCTGTACCGTTTGGAGATTGACTGCTAATTTCTACGTCCGATGTGCTACCAATCTCTTCAATCAAAGCTCTAACAATTGCATCGATGACGTAAAGTACACCTAACTTATTCGATACGGGAATGTTCTTACAGCTATTAATTAATAAGCTTACTAGTTTATCTTCTTCATCAACATTTGCCATGAAAAATTCCTTCAAGTTCTTGATTCTTGATCCAGAGACACCAGGTGCTTTGATGGTGCTCAAATCATTTAATGTTTTCTCGTATTCTTCTATGGATGCTAACATAATGATAGTGCTTATACTTTAGCGTTTGGTATCCTCTTGAAATTATTTTATTATTTTATTTTATAGCAACCAATTTTACTGTCTTGGTTTACTTGAGTGTGTTTGCGTATAATGTCTGTTGTTTAGTTCACAAATGAAGTGCACACAGTGAAAACGTGGTGAACAGTTTTATTAGCCGTACGTACTTACTAGAAAACGGTAAAGTTCGTGCGTATTAATGTGCAACTGCTTGTGAGTTTCAACAAAGAGAGCCTATTGGACACAGTGGCAAACAGCCCATGGTGGGGAATGCTCGCTTTTTATAGCTGTTGCAGAAAACAGAAAATTTCGAATTCTGCCGAGCGAAGTGAATTGCTCGGAAAATGCCAAAATGCGAAATTCGCTGATAAAGAATCATGGCCCTGATCCCTGATGCCTGTGAAATAGAGATGACTGAGAATACATCGGGATTGCCTATTAAGAAAAAGGAATTAGGAACCGGTAAACAGTATGCCAATGTCAGAAATACAAGCTGTACAAGGAGATAGCTTAGTGCTGAGTCTAGGTAATACTGGTCCTGAACGCGACCAGTGCGACGACTCCGAGGAAACTATAAACGAAGCGATTGAGACCGAAAAAGATAAGAAAGAAAGAGATACTGACCTAGAAGAGACTAAGAATTTGCCGAATGCGTTCACTATAACATCTAGCGTGTTGACAAAGGAGTTCCTAGAATGGAATATGAATAAGGAGAAGGTTGAGAATAGTCGAAAGAAGCTAGTGAGGAAAGGACTCCACAACCAAATTACCAAAAATGCACTCACTACATCTGATGCGGGGGGTTCTAAACGTTCGAGACTCGCACTGTTGTTAAGTGCCTATGAGAGTATGGAAGAAACCGTTTTGGATAAGCTTGAGGTGGTGCTATCCTATATGGATAATTTTGTTGCATTTCAAGCGCTTTTCCCGTCACTTGAACTGAGGACCAAAAATATGAAAATGTTCAAGCCATTGAACTTCTTGATTAGACAGATTGCCAGAATATACATAGTTATGATACTAATATACCTCAAACGGTATTTGCTGCGACTTCGCAAGATCAACAAGCTAATTAAGATTGTGAAGATTGAATTCAGCATTATCAGAAACAATTTCGTTTTAAATAAAAGAATGAGTGCTAAAGGTATGGATATGACGGAATATCACGAAAAATGTTTAAGGGTGTTATACGTGGAGAAGTTTAAGGCCCTAGTTGAAATCATTGGGTACTTCAATGACCTTGTACTCAACTTGAGCTTGGTCACGAAAAGGGTTATTCTCGGCAAGGTCGTTGGGCGTTTTGTTGGTTTCATTAGCTGGGTAGTGAACCTTTACAGGCTATGTAAGGATGAGAAGGAGGAAACCAAGAATGATATTGTCATCAAGGAGATGGAGTTGAGGTTTGGTGTCTAATAAAAGGTAGCTAGATAAGTTGAAACTCTCGCAAAAAGCTATAGAGCGCTCCGTCAGATGTCACATCGGTCAGGTAAATTGTGTAATCGTACGCGACTATAGACTATAGACTACGTACAGTAAAGACAGTAACCACGATTCCTCATAAACTGCTTTGATTAATTAACATTGCGACTATAGACCCCCGTACACTTACAGAATATACTAGATATGCTTTCCCGGCACAACTTCTACCGACAACTGTCTCAAAAGAGAACATTTTCGTCATTTGCTCCCGTGAGAGCGGCAGATTTCACACATACCGTCATTGGTGCAGGTGTTGTTGGATTAGCTGTGGCGGCGGAATTGATCAAACAATCGAAGAACAACAAAGTCTTGATAATTGAGAAGAATGAATCATACGGGATGGAGACCAGTAGTAGAAACTCCGAAGTTGTTCACGCAGGATTGTACTACCCGCCCCAGTCTTTGAAAACTAGAATGTGCATTCGTGGCAAACAGTTGATCTACGAAAAGAAAGACTATTTCCCAGTCAAACAGTGTGGAAAATGGATCATCGCACAGAATGATGAAGATATGGAGTATCTGTATAAACTTCATGATAAGGCACGAGGATTAGAAATTCCAACTGAGTTCTTAACCTCCTCACAGTGTGCTAAAATCGAACCAAAGGTGACAGCTAGGGCAGGTGCATTGCACTCTCCGACCACTGGTATAACATCTGCACATGGGTTGATGGATTTCCTATGTACGCAAATACAAGCAGGGCCTGGAGTTGGTGAACTTGTTCTAGGGACCAAAGTTGTAGGTCTAGATCATGACAGAGGCAAGGGGCATTATGAGATCCGCACTATTTCTCAGGAAGATGACGGTGGAGACGAAGAGGAGGAGTTTGTGATCAGTAGCAATGCAGTTATCAACTGTGCAGGACTCTTTTCAGCGCAAGTCGCCAACCTGATTCTTCCTGAATTCATGAAGACCGAAATGTACTATGCCAAGGGTAACTATTTCTCCTATTCGGGCCCTTCTTTGGGGATTGGGCGTTTGCTTTATCCAACACCATCGCCAAATCTACAGGGTTTGGGGACACATTTGACCATTGATCTCGGTGGTCAAGTCAGATTTGGTCCTGACGTTGAATGGTTAGATCGGGCTTCTTCGGTTGATAGTGCGCCATTTGATTACAGTGTGAACAACAGTCATTTGAGGGACGCTGCTAAAGCCGTAACTGCTTATCTTCCGGGTGTACAACTAGATCAACTACACGGAAGTTACAGTGGGATTAGGCCCAAACTTGCAGGTCCAGGTGGTGGGTTCCAAGATTTCGTCGTTCGAGAGGAGACTGATGCGGGGTTTGGTGGGTTTGTCAATATGCTAGGTATTGAGAGTCCTGGTTTGACCTCGTCAATGGCATTGGCGGAACACACGGTTGAGAAATATTTCAGTCATTAATGAACGTCTGAAGGGCTGAAAGAAGCTTGAACACATTGATATCTTCCGCTGCATGTACCAGGCATTTCTGAGTTTTGACACAGACAGCTTAATATATGTAGAGAAATAATTAGTCGTCTCTAACCATTAAGTCGAACACATGTTAGGTGCCACGCAACATGAGCTAGTTCTAGAGATATGGAAACTTGAAATTGCTGGATACAGCTTCATTACTGCGTGCTAGTCTTGATGTAATTATAGAAGAGATTGTGGGTTGTGTTGTGTGCATGTTGACACGTCAACAAATTGAATCGCCGCAAATTGAATCGCCGCAAATTGAAAGGACCCTTCACCCTCCACATTCCACCTATATTATATAGTAGCCACCCCGGAGTGGAAACTGGAAATTCCAAGAAAGCTCGTTACTAATTCATTGCCCGTTGAAAATCATGCTTAAAATTATAAATAATTGGTATGAAACGGTTTTACCGGCTAGAAACTTAAACGGTGACCAGATCTATTTCACGTATTAGCCAGTGGCATTCCTCAGGGGCGCACCCGTTCTCATACAGATCTGATTAAATATAACAGGCCGTTGGCGAGCCACCTATAATTTAATAGCTCTCGGTCACTGCAACATTGGGCTTATATCCTCGATGTTACAAGTTTTGACGGTACATGCATATAAGTACCAGCTGAAGATGTGAGGACCACATGTGCGCACTACGTATAGACTGTATACTTAGCTTAACGTACGTTAATGAAACTGCCGAGGTTGCTAGCTTATACAGGTTAAATATGGCTTGCAGATATTGGAATTTATATTCGCTGCATAGTTGTAACAATTCGATATAGCTCTTAGATCAATACAAAATCATAATCGCACGGTCCGCGGATTAACTAAATAACTCATATTGTGTTTAAACTCGGTCGTAAAGATCCGTGTCAAGTCAAACTAGCTCCGTCCAATGACAAGTTTTGAAGTGAACTATCTAGCTAGTACTTTAAGAGCAGATATAGGTTGTCCATTTATTACACCACTGAATTACTTGTATGGTTGTACCTAGTAAGTACGCGCTTGAATCACGGCGGCCTTTTTTTTAACTTTCCCTATAAAACTGGGTGGACTGTGGGCAGGATGTATATCAATATATTGGCATATATGATGCATGTGTTTAGTTTTAGCGGTACTAAAACTAAACACAAGATCCGAGGCACTGGGGGAATTACAACAACAGTTATATACAATTGAAGATTCAAAGGTTGACTGGCAATACAAATCGAAGCCCGGTTATATCTATAGCATTGGTCCAATCGAATGGCTACGTCAGACACGTTCTGAACTTATACTTAATTTCACCAACCACCGGTCACTGGTCTATCACTTTCTGTACTCACCAGACTTATAAACACATTACAGGCTGCGCATGGTAGAAGCTATATAGTTCACAGCTTGTGTATACAAATCCATGATCAGGGCATGTAGGTATTACGCGCGGGTTCTGTGTTAACACGCGTGTACGTCCAATTTGCAAATATATGGGGTGTAAACTTACAAACTGTTCATATCCTATATAGCTGGTGGGCCTGGATTCATTGTATGGGCGTGTGCATATGATCCTGGCAATTCCACCCAAAAGTCACATGGTTCGGAAAAATAGTACGTTGAGCTGCAGCCGGCTGGCTCCAAAATATAGATCGATGAGGTTCCATTGAGCCGCAGCCCGCTCGTGATATCGAAGTATTTTGAAGTGGCGCAACAAAAGCCCAACACTCTAAGTGCCGCGGTGGCATTGCTTTTTTGCACATTTATCCGACGCCGCCTATATTCCTCTAGATATAGCTTGCACATGCACACGTATAGTTTTTCCGGTGAGGGTTGCCAATTTAAAATTATATGCGAGTAGCCGGATCTAGCAATCGGAGAGAATTTATAACGCGAATTTGATTGGCACAGCCGCGTCGACGACGCTTCATGCATATGCGCAAATTTTCTGGGAAAAGTGGAGCTACAGTTTTTCCGTGACAAATACTGCCAGCGCGCAGGTGCATGTCATTCTGAAATTTCAGCGGCGTCGGCGACTGCTCGTTTCGGCTTCTCCACCTCCCACCCCACAGAATTAATCAGTGCTGCCTCACCTTACTTAAATAGAACCCACGTCCCAGAACTGCTGCTGGCATTTTCCCCTGTAAACGACCCCCTCTGTAGCCTGGCTAGTCTAACGCCTGGTTCTCCTGCTGCTTCTCCGTGTATATTGTTGATCTGGATCCGCTTCACATTCTTGTCCTTGAATGAGTCCCTCCAACAAAAGCTATCTCAATCATCAAATGGCGGCTAATTCAAAGTCAACTTCTAATGCCAGCGTTCACATTGAACAGGCTTGTGATTCTTGCCGAAAGAGGAAGCTAAAGTGTTCCAAGGAGTTGCCACACTGTTCAAACTGTATTGCACACAAATGGGAATGTGTCTACTCTCCTAAAACAGTTAGATCCCCATTGACAAGATCTTATTTGACTAGTGTGGAAAACAAATTAAATCATTTGGAAACGCTTCTACAAGTACTCATACCTGATAAGTCCACGGATGAGATTATGCAGTCTTGCTCTCACCTTGCACCAATACAAAAGAGTGGTCGCTCTCATTCTTCCATCTCCTCATCGAACTCAGAATCTTACAATAACTCCGATTCAGGCAGCAACGCTTCGCTCTCGAAACCACCATCATCTACTAATGTGCATGCACTCGGTCATTCTGGTATGAATGGTCTCACAAGTGATAACGAGCTTGCAAAACTCAGAGCTAGTATAGCTGATAAAATTGCAGCATCGAGAGCAAGTGTCTCCAATTCTCTCAAATGTCAGCCAAAACTACCAGAGCGTTATCTCACTGACAAATCCGATAGATCCGTATTTGAATGGAACGAATTCGATTCAATGAACGAAGATGCTATAATATCACCATTCTCTTCACCAAGACTAACGTACCAAAATCCAAGGTCTGGTCCAAGCTCCCTTATTTCATTGTCAACCTTAAATGTCAACCAACATCCTCCAACAACACTTCCATATTCCTCCTCATTCACTTCCCTTGATGGGATGGGTGCGAATCCTGCTTCTAAATCTGGATTTCTTGGTGCAGGTTCCAGTACTACATTTCTCAGAATCATGAAAGCTGATGAGCTCAACGAAGCTGATGAAGATAACGAGAACGATGAACTAACAGGAGTAAATACTAATTTCAACTCACATTGTGGCTCAAGTAACAGGCTTTCGTTTCTTGCTAACGCAAATTCGCACTTTTCTCATCAAAAGGCAAACAAAGATTTGAATCTCAACGATACTACCGTTCAGCTTAACTTTATCAAAGCATATTTCAACATTTATCACATGTCTTACCCATTGTTGAACAAAACCCAGTTCTATGCAAATATCGAGAAGAACATTCCAAAAGAGAACGCATCGTGGTGGTGTCTTTACTATACAGTCACTGCGCTGGGGTGCTGGTGTATGTTTGGTGAGTCCACTAGCTATGACTTACAATACTATAAACTAGCAAAATCTCACCTCACGCAAGTGTTTGAATCTGGAAACATTGACTACGTTGTCTCTCTCATTTTGTTGAGCAACTATGCCCAGAAACGTAATAAGCCAAACACTGGTTGGAATTATCTTGGCTTGGCTGTCTCTATGGCCGTCTCATTAGGTCTCTACAAGGAAATTGAATTGAAAGAGTCGACAAAGAAAAACGTCAATGATTTGAAGGCTTTCATCTATGACCAAGAAATCAAGTGCAGAATCTGGTGGTGTCTTTACATGTTTGATGCAGGTGCGGCGATCACCTTTGGTAGACCTTCTCATATCCCATTTCCAGATATAATTGATGTCAGGTTACCAGCCAACTTGACCGATGAAAAATTAGATTTACTTCTGAATGATGCCAGCTTCTTATCAAGATACACCTTGAGCAAATCTCCTAGACTTCCGGATGATTTTGACACCCCAACTATATACTCTGCAATGATTGAACAATCAAAACTCAGTGTTCTGACAGATCCTTTCTACACGAAGATTATTTCCAAGAATAGACCTTCCTTGGCTGACTGTCATGTTATGCATCTCAAACTTCAAGAATTTGAGAAAAACTTACCTGGCTTCTTCAGAGATGATATGCCAAAGGTTGTGGCCAAGTATTTTGACAATGATATTAACAAGGTTCCGAATTGGTTATTACTATCAAGATGCAGACTCAGTTGGAGAATTTCTAATCTGCAAATCTTGATTTTTCGTCCTTACATCTGGCAGAAAATCGTTCTCATTTCCACTGGTCAAACCTCGAAATCATCCACGAAAGAGGCTACATTGAGTGAAGATTCTAAGAATGCAAGAAGAGTATGCCTTAACGCTGCGTCCAAGACTATCGAGAGTATTATGGAATATCTCAATTATCCTAGTAACAAGTTGAACTTATTCTCCAGTTGGTACACTACATACTTTCTTTTTCAAGCAATTTTGATTCCATTAGCATGTCAATGTTCAAATCCAAAGTCTAAGCACAATCACGAATGGTGGTCCGACATTATTAAGGGTAAGCGTGCGCTTTCCATCTTGAGTGCTACCAACAATACGTGTCTCAAGTTGATTAGATTGATTGACAGCATTTTAATTCGTCATGATGCAATGTTGAAGTTGAATAGTTTTGAACTGAATGATCTGCTCGAGTCCAATAGTAGTAGTATCTCTCCAGAAGATGAAGGGGGGTTGATAGGTAGTAAAAGAAACAGTTTCTGTGGTAGGAAGAGTGCCGATGATATGATTTTTGATTTTGGTTCAGCAAAGAGGAAGCAATACACATCCTTGTTCCCTACTCATCCATCGTCATCCTCATTGTCCTCATTGGGTGCAAGGTCTAAGAGTGAGTATACGAAAAAGTCGCCACCAGACTCGTCATCTTCGAATTTCCATAAAGGTTTTAAGAATATTGGTACTATCACTCCTGTGTCTCTTCAATCAAACTCTTCAGAGAGCAAGAAATTTTCACCTCTCATTCAAACGCAACCGCATTCTAATCTAGGAGCCTCATCATCAAGCAATTCATCTGGTGTTTCTGAAATGCAAACATTGAACGTGGATGTCAATAGCGAGTACAATCCAACGAATGTTATCAACTCCAACACTGGCAAAAATGAGAAACTTGCCAAAATTGAAGTCAAGCAAGAGTCCAATGCGCCAACACCTGTTAATGTTAAGCTTGAGGATCTTGATGATATGATGAATGTCGACTCTCAGAACGAATCACAACTATCTCAGAAATCTGTTCTAAACAACAATAAGTCGACAGGTCACTTGAATCCAGTTACTATTGAAACGCCATCACCAATATCTATACCACTTCAGTTTACAACTGCTAATACGGCGAATGGCAATGGGAACGGCAATGCTAGTATGATGACAACGCTAAACAATGAATTGAAGAGTGAGGCACTAAATTTAGATATGGATATGAACATCATGAACTCTAGGATGGGACTGAGTTTGAGTAATATGATGTCAATGAATATGAACATGGATATGGACATGAACATGGACATGAATATGAATGTTGATAACATGGATACTCCATCATCATCTAACGAGGCCAACTCCACTACCACCATGGGAACAAAGGTCTCTGCGACATCCACAGTCGCTACAGATGCAACCAACGTAGTTCCAACTACTACTACCGCCTCTGCTTCTACTGCACCACCTCCAACTCCACCGGGAACCAATCCAAATAACAAGGAAGAACTACTCAACGATATTTACTCTCTAATTTTTGATGAATTCCAGGATGCAAACTCTTACACTTACAACTTTGCAGCTAACGGTGAACCAAATGATGTGGTTATGACCGCAGGGAAGGAGCCAGCAACGATCAATTGATGTTGTTTACATTTTACAGTATTATAACGAGTTATGTATATTTATTTATTTTTTTAAAGTGGCTGTTTACAGTTCGCTTTTGTAGGCTTTTCTAAGAATTTCTATCCAATATTCCATTTTCTATCACTAGCTAGCTAATATGACTGAAGTTCCCCACGCTATATTGACACTTTGACAAAGTGGTGCGGTTACCGCGCGTCTCGCCATGAGCCAAATTTTCTCATACCATCCAACGTGTAAGTACGGATCTGTAGAGCATAGAATACTACATGTACGCGTGCAGCCACATGTGGCGATACTACTTAAATATAGGCCGCTACAGCCGCTAGAGCGAATCTGAGACATATGCATGGATACCCATTTCTCCGTTTCTCTGAAGTGAACTTGATCCGAGAGCTCATTACGCACCCTAGCTGGCCAACTACTAGCTATATTTAATTAGCCTATAAGAATTTCAGAATGCGAAGATCCGGAAAATTTTGAAGAAAACGGCGGACCCCGGAAAAACTCCGAAGTCTCCGACGTAAATTGCAGTACTCCGCGCGCGTTCCCCGCTCCGGTACGTTGCTTTAGCTAGCGCGCTGAATATTAATCCTGTCAGACAATTGGCTATAACCGCATTATCTCTGAGAACAATAGTACCGGTCATTCCTCCACTTCAACTCCTCACTAGATACTCAATACAACGCTGGTTAACTTGCAGTGAGGAGAAGATACCACTTTAAGCTCTACATGCATGTGCATGTGTATATACGCTGCCTATATACGCGTGCATAATCGATGCCGCGTGCAAAGGGGGATATCGGTAGCTTACGAGTTTTATAGGCCATTAAGAAAAAAAGTATCCCGCACAAGGAACTAGCAAATGACCTTTGAACTTTAATTAGACGCAAGCGCTATAAACCCATTCCCCCGGATCATAACGACCTTAATGGTTTTAATAGTATATGGCATGTGCATGTGTGCATGCTGTTAATTCAGTACAGTGGAAGCTTGTGCTTTTTAGCCCTGAGACTATACATGCGCACTATGTATGTACACATCGTTATACCTCTTTGTGCTGTGGCTTTTGCAGTTAGTTTAGAAAGCCCCTGCCAATACATTTAGACAAATCTGGTCTCTAAAGGACATTAGAGAAACTGCATACATAGCAGGTTACATATACGCGTACAATATTGAGACTTGTCCGAATAAGCTTGATCGGGTTACTAGGGTGGTATGGTGCTGCATGCTATATAAATCAAGAAACTATAAAATATGGGGTGGCGTGAATTGTGGGGTGAAACCTTATTTTTCATCATCGTCAGGATACTCCAGAGAGATGCTGTTGCCGTTGTTAACCCTGATAGTTTCGTCAACATTCTGAACGGTGTAAGTAGCTCTAGTTGGGTTGGCCCTGGTTGTGACTGCATCTTCTGGTAGAGAAACGGTGGAATTCAAAGCACTAGAGCAAGTTGTGCCAACGGTGTTGATGTTTGAAGTTTCCGGAACCATCCCAGTATTTTGTTGGTCCTCTGCAAGTTGGGGGATATTTGAGGTTGATGGTAATGTAGAGGAAGTATTCAGCAGGCCTTGAGAGCCGTAAATGTTGAAGCTGCTCATGATTGGCCGAATGGATGTCGTTGATGGCGTAGAAGCTCTAAGTATCGGAGTGTGATACATGCTGTCTGCGTCACTCTCCTCTTCGCCCTGATTGCGCTGTCTCAACCGTTCTTCAACATAACCAGAAGAAGCATTAGAGGCAGACGATGATGACGAAGTATCCGATGTATGTGCTAAAGGTGATGAGCTTTCATGAACGCTTGTGTGTTGGCCTGGCCACAGATATGAATGCATTCTATTCTTTAACCAGCTGAAAGTGGAAGGCGTTGGATCCTTCGCATGAGCCACTTTCAAGTTCTCCTCTGGTTCTATAGGTTTAAGAATGAGTGTCGACATATTGAGGTTTAGTAGCAACAAGCTCTTGTTCTCATCTGCATCTCCAAATGTTACCCTATCAACATTTTTGAAGAAATAGAAAGGCTGCGAGTTGTAATCAGGGTATTGGCTGAGGACAAAATCCCTTATTGTGGAAAGCTTGTCGACGCTCTTGAATTTATGTCGAGTTGTAGAACCATCAAAGAGTTTGAGCTGTATGGTATAAATGTCAGAGTTTTGAAGTCTGGCATTATGCAGGTTTTCATGCGGTATTGATGATTTTGTGTCGATATTTGGAGTGGCATCTGACTGACCTTCTTGTGATCTCATTCTTTCTTGATTCCGATTCTTCAACTCTCTTCGATCCTGTTCCATCAGGTGTAAGATTCTCTCTCTATCCATTTTGGCTTGTCTCTGCTGTTTGAGCAAATTCTCTCTGTATATTTGAGCTGCTATCTCCGCGGACTCCTCCTTGAGGGACTTTTGTTCTTGTTTCTTCACGCCAGCGGAGGTCTTCGATGTGCTGTTACTGCTGCTATGTGCATGTGGTGTTGATGGTGCAAGAGTTGGAGATGAAGTTTGCGCAGGTATATGCGGTGCAGATGCAGTTGACTGCGGGGTACTCGGGACTTGATTTTGTCCCTCTTCTTGGTTTGGGGTTTGGGGTTGATCAGGTGGATGTGTACCTCTCAGTTTAGTTACCAAGTTCTGCACTCTTGCGTTCACGGTTGTAGTGTCTATATCTTTCGGTAGCAAATCTATGATCTGACCGGAAAAGATGAATAAGATACAAGGTGTGAGAACATTGGCAAAGGAGGGTATCACCGATAAGAAGTTTTCGTAATCATCGGAGCCTTTGGATATCTTCAAAGTAACAAAAGCATCTCGGATAATGGCTTTCGTCTCCTGTGTGACTATAGGGTTCTCTTGTAAGATGTGTTTAATCCAATCGATTTGCTCCGAAGACTCCGAGGACTTAAAAGATTCGGACGGGTCTTCTACATACAACATCAGAAGTTTGCCGCTCGTGATGGAGTCTCCGATTGCCACACGAGCGTCGGTGCCAAAGGCGATTCTGGTCTCGCAGTCACCATTGCTATCGTCGCCGTGGTGCATGGTTGTAGATGGACGGTGAGATATGCTCCTGTTGTGGATGCTGTTGCTGACAAAGGAAGAAACCACTGATTAACTCAGCCCGATAGTGCAAAGTGCACCGTGCAAATAAATCAACTTGGCAACGTCCGAGCACCGCCCCGCCCGCTCTTCCTAGGAAATTCACAGAAAGCGAAAACCGAAAACCGCTTACTATAGGGGCCTGTTAACAGCTGACAGCTGATGTCACTACACACTACACCACTACACATGCAGTTGGAGTCGGTGTCCATACAGCATACAGCGCAGTGCGGCACCACGACTGCCGCCATCTCCATTCTAGATGTTTCATTCAGTTCCCGCTCCTAAGCTGGGGTGGTAAGGTTGAAGGCTACAGCGGGTCCTCGACGTAACTATTAGCCGCCTACTAAGCGCTAGCTAGAGACTGCATACGCCTTACAGGTTCTAGGTTCTGGATTCTGGGTTCTGAGTTTGGGGTTATTGGCTATGGGCTGATCAGGACACAATATGAGTTCCGAGACGTCTATATAAGAGAGGGTTCATCCCCCGCTTGTAAAACATGATGTAGTAATCAAGGCATATGAAAAATATTCCGAGATTGTTCTATTCGACATCAAATCAAATCAAACTAAATCAAATCAAACCAAACACCAAACTATAAAACATTATGTCAACCGTAACCAAAGTCTTTGCCAGATATGTCTACGATTCCAGAGGTAATCCAACCGTTGAAGTGGAATTAACCACAGATAATGGTGTATTTAGAACCATTGTCCCCTCTGGTGCATCCACTGGTATCCATGAAGCACTTGAATTGAGAGATGGTGATAAGTCCAAATGGATGGGTAAAGGTGTCACTAAGGCCGTTTCCAACGTCAATGACATTATTGCACCAGCTGTTATCAAATCAGAAATCCCCGTTACTGATCAATTACAATTTGATAAGTTCCTCATCTCATTGGATGGTACCCCAAATAAGGGGAAATTGGGAGCAAATGCAATTTTAGGTGTCTCTATGGCCATTACAAAGGCTGCTGCTTCTTTGAAAGGTATACCATTATATGAATACATTGCACAACTTGCAGGATCTAAGGATTCACATGTATTACCAGTTCCATTCATGAACGTTTTAAATGGTGGTACCCATGCCGGTGGATCTTTACCATTTCAAGAATTCATGATTGCACCAATTGGTGCCAAAAATTTCTCTGAGGCTGTAAGAATGAATTCTGAAGTTTATCATCATTTGAAAACTTTAGCAAAGGCCAAATATGGTCAATCTGCAGGTAACGTTGGTGATGAAGGTGGTGTTGCACCAAATATTACCACTGCACAAGAAGCTCTCGATTTGATAGTTTCTGCAATCAATGAAGCAGGTTATGATGGAATTATTAAGATTGCCATGGATTCTGCATCTTCTGCATTTTACAATACAGAGACTGGTAAATACGATTTAGATTATAAAAATCCGAAAAGTGATGGATCTAAGGCTATAACTGGTGATCAATTAGGTGATTTATATGCAGAACTTCTCGATAAATATCCAATGATTATGCTCGAAGATCCATTTGCTGAAGATGATTGGCAAACTTGGACTAATAACTTTCATAAGATTAATAAAGTACAAGTCATTGCAGATGATTTAACAGTTACCAATCCCATCAGAATTAGAAGAGCCATTGATGAGAAGACTGCATCGGCATTACTTCTTAAGATTAATCAAATAGGTACCATTTCAGAATCAATTGAAGCTGCGAAAATGTCATATGCTGCAGGTTGGGGAGTTATGGTATCTCATAGATCTGGAGAGACAGAAGATACTTTCATTGCAGATTTGACAGTTGGTTTACGTACTGGTGAACTCAAATCCGGTGCTCCTACTAGGTCTGAAAGAATGGCTAAATATAATCAATTATTGAGAATTAATGAACAATTAGGTGATAAGGCCATTTATGCTGGAAAGAACTTTAGCAGAGGTTCACAAATCTAATCTCGTATTTGTTTTTTTAGTATAATTTTTTAAATTGAATTGATACAATGCATCTTATTAAAAAAAAAGAGGTAGAAATGGAGTGAAAAAAAAATGGAGATAATGCATAGGATATATGAGGTGATGTGATGTGATATAATATAATAAAAAACAATGGTATGTATTTTGAAAGATGCATTCTAATAGTGGGAAAGGCAGTCTAGTATACGTATAGTATAGTATAGTATAATCTAGTGTCTACTCGTCACCCTCGTGATCACTTGGTGCAACGCTGGCGCCTCTGAGTGTAACATCCTCATCTTCATCCACGTCATTAGACCAGTTAAAGTAGTCCACTTCGTTATTCTCTTGTAAAGTACCTAAATCACCTGGGGTCATAGCGCTATATTTGCTATCTCTTGGAGATCCTGGAACGGACAAAGGTCTAGTAAGTTTGATCTTCTCATCGAGTTCGAAAGGATTGGAACCGTTAGCACCATTGGAATTTTGGAAATCTTCTGGGTATGCTCTCTTCAGAGACAACATTCTTGCCTTCACATATTCGAGTCCCATTCTCTTCCAATCTAACAAGTCTGACAAACGTTCGACTCTATTTCTTTGGTTAATTCTCTGTCTTCTAGTTTTTTGAGTGAATTCAAACATCTGCTCTGAGAGTTGGTTAATTGATTCATCGACGGATTTCATTCTTCTATCGACAATGTAAATACCATAGTCCTTGCTATTCTCAATGAGATCTTCCATGTAACATCCAAAACCGGATAAGTTTGTCGTGATGGATGGGATACCCATGACAGTACACTCTGCAGGGGTGTAACCCCAAGGTTCGTAATATGATGGGAAAACACCTAAATGGCAACCTCTGACGAATTCATCGTAATCAATTGGTAAAATTGGGTTCGAGGAATTAAGGAATTCAGGATGGAAAATCATCTTAACTCTATCCTCCTTTTGGTTGAAGAGATGACAAGAGCGGATTTGAGTTAAAATTGGATCTGTTGCGTCATCAATCATGTTGTGAGTGACAATTGCTGGAAGAGAATCCCTCTTCATGGCAATCATACGTCTCTTTAATAGAACTCTGTCACTAGATTTGAGAATGTCATCCAAGTCTGGCAAAACAATGTTGGAGTCTTGATGGTGAGGATCTTGACACCAACCGAGTAATCTCTTACTCATAGCGTCTTGAATATCCTTAACGGTGTTTTCAAGTTGTCTAATGACTGCTTGACCCTTAAGGGTTTCAATAGTGTAAGAATTATTCTTTGCTGGCATGATGATGAATGCAACGACAGTAGTGGAAGAGCCTACAGCTTTCAATTTGTGATTGAGTCTCGCTAGGGCTTCAATATAGAAATCGCAACCCTTGTTTCTATATTCGTATCTTCCGGCAATGAAGAAATAGAGAGTATCATCCAGGTTAAAATCTAATTGACCATAAAAGTGACCTCTGATGAATTCATTGATTTTCTCCTTCTTCTCTGCGTGTAAGTTTTGGAATTCGTGAACAGCTTGAAATTTGACGACATTGAGACCATTAGGTAAGACACCATCTGGTTTTCTCTTAAGAAGATGTTCACTTTCGTAAGCGGTAATGTGTGAGACTGTGGTGAAGACATCTGCAGCGTGTGCAGCAGATCTTTCAATACAATATCTGTGATAGATACCTCTCTTACCTGCTTCATAGTCAACGTCAAACTTATCCAAGTTATTGTAGAAATCCACGCTACCTGCACATAGGTATCTACCTAACAATGTAGCATGGGTAGTGAAAATAGTTGCACAATCGATTTTTCTTTGTCTGCATAAAGTGAGGGCGACACCTGCAAGCCATTCATGGGCATGTAAGATGATGGCCTTCTCTGATTGATGACTTGCAAATTCACCAATAAACCATGCGGTCAAATAACCCAATAAAATTGCATCATTGGTTTCAGTATCTGATTCTGGTGTTGGAATGGCAGCAATATTCCAAATATCAGCCTTCCATTCATTCAAATTGTATGCAGCGGAGCCCAAATCGAATAGAATAACACGAGGTGCACCCTCAATTAACCAACGACCATACATGTATTTGATACCTCTAGATGACATTGACTCGAGGGTACTCTTGAGAGCCTTATTAGTAACTGGTAATTCCTCCACTTCAACTGAAGCAGATTTGTAGTTTAGTGGGCCTAAAAGCATGTACTTTTCTCTGTATTCAGCGACGGTAACGGGTGCCTTGGACTTAAGGACGGAATAGATACCTCCAACACGGTTGGCGACTTCTGTGGCGACCTCAAAGAGGTAATGGTTCTTAATATCTCTTGTCATAGTGTGTGAGTGATATGTTGCAGTGGCTGTAACTAATGGGTTGTAAGCTATTGTAATTTTGTGGGGTAGGGAGACAATGGAGAAGGGGGCAGACTTTGTACTATGCTAAGTTGTATTTAGCTGTACTGTAGTGTACTGTACTGTAGTGTACTATTCTATGCTGTAGTGTGAAGTGTTGTATTAGTAGACGACAATGGCTACTGCATCGTGCTGCTTCCTTCGACCGCCGCCGATGTCTTCGCTGGCTGGCTGGCTGACTGGCTGCTTGCAAGCCTTGCAAGCCTTGCACCTTGCACCACCCCATTCCCCATTCCCCATTTCAATTCCCAATTTCAAATTCTCCATTCTCCATTCTCCGGTCTCCCCATTATGTGCAATTTCCAATTTTCTAATTGTTACTTACTTACTTACGCACAAATTAACACGGCACACACTCACAATTGACGGCCGTCCATGCGCGCAGTGGAATGGATCCTCACATTCGCTGAGCCGCTTTAATAGCTGAGCCGCCTTAAACCGCGAGAGAACGTCTCCTGCGACCCCCCACCGTATGGCGCCCTGGCACGCCCAGCTCTTGGCACACTCTAACACAAGGGCAGGTACAGCATTGCTACTGCTCTTGCTACTGCTACTGCTGTCAGTGCTGTGAACCCACTGTGCAATCCCGCGGGCGAGTGTGCGGACACCCTCCGCACGGCCCACCACTTTACGCAGCACCACCGTGGGCAGGTGGGTGCATAACAGCAGTGGGGGAAGTGGATTTGGAAGTCGCTGAAACTGAAACTGAACCCCCCATTGTGCGAGTCTCTCTCGCATCTCCTTGCCCTCTAGCTGAGCCGCCACTTCAAGTCCCAATAACTCCACTGGTACACATAGCGGTTCCTCAAGAGCGTGCAAGACCCCCAGCCTTCCGTCAGTGGCCAGCTCTGCAAGCACAGTCTCAAGACGGATCCGCTCATCACATGCGTGTGGGTCCAGTGCATATATTACTCCCGCATGGCAGACAAGTACGCACTGAAGTCCCACTTGCCCAATTACAACCATCTGAGCAAGATCCTCTCGTAGGAGTGTAGTGGTAGCAGATGCAGTTTCCATTGCCACTGCCACTGCCACTACTTCAGTTTTTGTCACTGTCTCTTTGTTGCAATCTGCGCAGTGCAAGTGGTTAGCCCCATTCCCTTTTTCATCTCTCCCAATACTTTCTCCCTCTCTCTTTACCCTACCTTTAAACCCAATCTGGATTTGTTCAATGTCGTACACGTTGTTCACCCACTCCGTGTTCGGTTCTCTCTCTGTATCTCTTTTAATCCGGCCACCTGTGTCGCTCTCCCTATATTTGGACACACGTATCTGTGACTTCAACAATGTGGTGCCAACTATACCTCTACCACCATGCTTACTTTTCTTTTCATCGCTCTCTTCCATCTCCTTCTCCTGCTTCTTCTTCTTCTTCTGCACTCCAAAGTGCATCTCAATGGCTCTGTTGAACAATCCTTTCAAAAGTTCCATGAGACCCTTTTCGCACGTGAATATCTTTTTGCTACCACTCTCCACTATATCGTTAACGTTAATCCCAGCAACCTCAATGCATGCCACAAATACTGTATTTGTGCTGTATGGGCGACCATACATGTACCCTCCCTGGCCTCGCATCCCTTGTGCATCTACGTCGTATCCCCAAGCATCATAATGTCTCTGAAATACAGAGTTGATATATTTGATGAGCTCTTCATTGAAAAATGGTCTTCCATTGAAGAACACAAACTGATACTTTCTCGTCTGTACAATATTCAAGCCTGTAGCAACTTTCAACTGAACCTCTCCCTTCGAAACTTTACACACCTCATAGTTTTTGCAAACACCATCAAACAATGCATTCAGTACTCTCATTTGTGCTTGAAGAGGCACTTTGCAGCTATCATTGGTTTTACCATGACTCTCGCAAATCAATGTCTTCTTCCATCCGTGCTCCCACTCAGATTTACGCTCTTGCCTCCATACAGCAACATCCACTCCAGGATTCCCAATCATTGCTTGAAACACAACTTTCTTAACATCATACCCTTCATTGAACCACCCTTTCCTCAAATTTTCAAGGACAACCTTCTTCCGAACGACAAGCATATCAAACACTCCTTCAACCCTAATCTGTGTGCCCCTCGGAACAACCTTATCATTCTTAACACATTTCCCATCTCTTTTGGACCCTTGAAATTGTAACTTCAACCCATTTCCCCAACCTTCAATCCTTGATACAATAGTGGCACGCCTGCACACTTCCAACACGCAACTCAGACCTTCTCCCCTAAATCCAAACCCTTTCCAATTCCCCTCAACATCATACTTCGAGGTGCACGAACTCTCTCCAAACCGAACAAGACTTTCGGGGCCAATCCCACACCCGTCATCAAGATACTCTATATCAATGACATCCGATGCGTAGTCGACGCGTATAGTTACGGTTATATTATTTGCTTGCGCATCTATTCCATTGTGTACCAATTCTCGCACAACGTCACTCAATGTGATGATCTGGCCCTGCGAGGTTATTGTTTGAGCTACTCCCAGTGGTAGTGGCCGGATTACAGCGACCATTGATGTGGTGTACTCAGCACAGGTTAGGACATGCAACTCTGCTCAGTTCAGTAGTGCTCCCATCTCCCATCTCCCATCTTCCATGCTCAGATCTCAAACCCTCTTTTCGCTCTTTGCCCTTTGGCCTTTGGCACTTCACTTCACCATCCTTCGCTCCTCGCTCCTCGCTCTTCGCTCAGTGCTCGTTCTTCGTTCAACTTTTCTAACGTCGAACTCACCCCAACTACTCACCTTCTCTTCTCTCCACTTCACGTCTAGCAGTCTTTGTTGATGCTCTCTGGTAACCACGCGTTTGAGCACCCGTTGAGCACAGCAAGTGCTTAAACGCATTTCACATCACCCCCGATCTACGTACAAACTCTCACACAGCAGAACGACCTCACATCGTCCCCGTACTGCATCCATCCACCACATACATTGACATCCACTATGCACTGCGCACTACACGCTACACACTACACTTGCCGAACCATTATCATTGTACCATCCTGCTCGCAACTTAAATGTGCACTTACCTCCCCCCTCGCATTGCCTCGCGGTACATCACCCGGAGGTTGGCGTGAATACCCACATTCAGACATCTGACGACAACCAGACCTCGCGTTTTGCATAGGGCTACCGTCGTTGGCAATCGTTTCGAAAGGTGTATCGCATCATGTGTGCAATCGCATCCAGTGGGGGGGAGTACGCTACACATCTTTTAGGTAGCGCAGCAATAGGGACGGTTAGCAATGATCCGATGGCGTCGACATTGTTTGTGTATCTCGTACCGTGTGCGGAGGCAGGTTGTCATTGGGTGGGTAGATTATTGTTGCGTGGTTCCTGACGTGTTGTCGTGTTGACGCTGTCGTGGAGAATTTGTCATTCAAAGCATTCGGGGGGAAAATGAATCAATGTGCATCATAGTACATCAGCCATTACTCGTTCTGTCGGTCGGGTTGGTGTCTCCAAGAACACATACAATACCTAACATAGTAGATTGTATCTCGTAGTCAGATGTTATCATGATATCATCCAAGCCTTTAGTACTACACACTGCACCCACTTCTTACTCTTTTCGGTATCATTACTTATACAATGTGATGCACTCGTCGTGATAACTGAATCCTTATTAATTTGATGGTTGAATAGATCATAGAAGAGTTTGAGAGTTGACCACAAACGGTACTCCACGTTTCTCTTATACGGTAAAGCATTGCAAAAGAGTTGCGTGAACAACGTGAAAGTTTCGTATTACCAGCTTCACATTTAATGATAGGTATTCATTAGATCACAAGTCTAGAAACACTGACTGGATGGCAGTACCGTTGGATCCATATCGAGTAGCCCTAAACTCAGGGCAAACTTGTAATCGTCATTTTTTCTGCATTACCTCTGTAGCTTTTAAAACACTTTGCTTAATGATAGGCACTTGCTTAGGTCTTTTTTCCCCAACTTATAGTGTTAGTACTCTACGCTTTGAGAGATACTTAAAATCACATCTCTAGTATATCATTGCATCAGAAGGACACAATTAACCCCTATTGGGTGATAGTGTTCTATGGTAAGGGAAATGTAAATCACCAAAAAGCGTAATGAGAGTAGAAATGATGGCGATGGTCCAATTTCTCCAGACATGGAGCTATTGTGAGCTGATGGGATGTATGCAGTGATGCTGTACGGTTGCATTTAAGTGAAAGTGCATACCTTAGATTTTTCACCATCGCCCACGTAATCATTAGATTGAGTTTCGTACAGGAAAAACCTTCAAATCGTTGACTTGTTGCAGTTAAAAACTGTCTTAATAAGGATAAATGTTGCAATCTGGTGTATCATTTTTTTTTTTCCATATTAATGTGTTAGCTACAGTTATTTATAAAAGGTACATTCTCCATATTATGAATGTGATCACTATAGGCATATTAAGAGGCCAAGGTTCTTAAGTTGGAAGTGGGAAAGAGATAGTTATCTCAAAAACCCTTAATGATTATGGTTTGGTCAAGAGATTTAGTAGTCACGTGCGCAAAGTATTTGCATCTGTAAATGACCACCAGGTATAAAAAGCAAGCAATGCCCGTGTAGCGTAATGGTTAACGCGTTTGACTTCTAATCAAAAGATTCTGGGTTCGACTCCCAGCATG
>JAMYHI010000298.1:0-25068 GCA_025531525.1 Pichia sp. P7020A | reverse complement strand
ACATCACTTTTTGGAAGCAATGGATCTTCATCATTGCTGTCTTCACGACAATTGTCGGAACTGAATGCATCGGTACTACAATATTTGAAGCCAATATTACAGGCGGAGCCGGATGTTTACTCTAAAGTAGAAACAGAGTTGCTCAAAACAGAGGAAAATTCTAATAAGTATGCATCCCTGACCGGTGGCGCTGAAATACCTGAAAACTATTTGCAAAAGAAATGGTCCACTGTTTTACGATTGCAACGGAATCTGCAGGAATTAGAGATGAAGAATAATTCTCTCGAACAGAAGAATAAGGAGCTAATTGAGGAGCTTGAACGAATAAAGGAAAATCCCCAATCAGGCCTGCAAGTCTCCTCCATTAACAAGCTGAACTGGATTCCGAGTATCCTCAAATCTTCCCTTCAGTATCATACATCACCAATAACAGCAATTGCCATTCACCCATTCAACCCATATCTTATCACAGCCTCTCAAGATGGTTTGATGGTCTTTTGGAGCTTGTTGGATCTTTCCCAGCCTGTAGGAGAGATCAAGGCGGCACATTCAAAATCAATCAATTGCCTAATATTTCAACCGAACACATCCAATCTTATCTCTTGCTCATCTGACCAGCTGATAAAAGTTTGGGATGTCTCTAACATAAATAAATTATTGCAGACCCCTATCAAAATACTCAGTGGGCATGATCACATTGTCTCATCATTGTGTATTTCCCCAACGCATCCGAGCACGCTGCTTTCTTGCTCACGAGATAATACCATAAAGGTTTGGAACATAGACTCCGGGTGGAACGAACAGACAGTTAAAGCACACTCCGATTGGGTCAGATCCATTGATGTCTGTGGAGAGTACGTTATCTCGTGCTCGTCTGACACCAGTATAAGGTTAACTCACTATCCGACTTTGACAGGGGTTGGGATGTGCTTGGGCCATCAGCATGTCATAGAAGATGTCATTTTTCTTCCAGAATCTTCCAATGTACACTTAGACAAACTGCTTAGAGAAAAACGTGAGCATGCTGATGAAGATGAATCATATAAGAAGCTGAAATTCAAATATGCAGTTAGTTGTGGAAGGGACAAACTAATCAAATTTTGGAAGTTGCCGGTACCTGATTTCAATACAGTTACGGGAAGGCCAAGTGCAAATATGATGAACCCATATGGCGAATGTATTTTGGAATTGATGGGACATCAATCGTGGGTGAAGAATCTCACTGTTCATTATAATGGACAATACCTACTTAGTTGTTCTGATGATCGTACTATCAAAATATGGGATATGGGTAGTTTTGCATCTCAACTTCAAACCGTCAAATCATCAGATATCAAACCTTTTAGAGTACTTTCCGCTCATCAAAGCTTTGTCAATAAGATCACACTAGCATCTCCAAAGGGAGAGCTGGTAGATGATAACATCAGGTGCTATTTAGTCAGTGGTGGCTCTGACAACCTCGTAAACGTATGGATTTAAATACTGTTACTGAAAAAAAAGATCTGTAATCTCGTTTGTACTCACTTGGCCTTGAAATGGTTCAAAGTATTCATCCAACTAATTGCGCAATGTTTAGAACAAAACCGGCGCTTGATGGTGACAAGGTTACTCCCTTTCAAGTCCCACCATTCTAGCATATCTGCAACAGACTCAATACAAGTTTCATTGCAGTGGCCACAAGTTTCACCATGTGCACCGTAGATAAGCGAGCTCATTGCCCGTCTATACACAAACTCATTGGTGGATTCTTGCCATCGTTCAACCTCACTCTGTGATATCAAATATTTGGAGATTTGGCGTAACGACAATTCACTTAATTTAGGGACCCACGTAGTGTGCGACTCGATAATGGATTGTTTCTCTTTTCGTAATCTCATTTTGGTCTTGTTTATATTCTCTTGTGTGTCAGTTGGAGATGTGAATGAGGATGATAAGGAGGATGTCCAGTCATTAATATTTCCATTATCATCATAGCACATATCTTGGAGTGTTGTAAGGCTCCGAGACATCAAGTTTGCCTGTATTGCCTTTTTGCTGACGCGTTTAGTATTCCCTAACCATTGAATCCTGCTAAAGTACTTAATCTGCTTGTCAGTATTAAGAAATTGTTTTGTGTCGAGTTTTGCTGAGTAAAGTCTCAGCAAATCTTCATCTACACCAAAATACTTATCCACTGAGGTGTATGGAATCATTGGATTACCATTAATAGCCAAAACCTCCAAACTTTTCATTCTGAGAAGGTTATGTGGAAGAAACTTTAATTTATTCATGGCAATGTTTAGAGATTTCAGACTATGGGCATGTTCGATACATCCCGAGAGTCTTGCAATTTTGTTGTTACGTAAAGAAAGCATTTCTAGATTTTCGATCTGAAATATCTTTGGATTAACACTTCTTATACTATTCCGAGACGCATCAATGTGAATGACGGGCTTGAGTATTTCACCATTGGAGAACCCCAAATAGTCCTTTATATCCCCAATAGTATCAGGTAAAGAAGTCAAACCAATACTTTGAAGGTTTAACGTTGCAGTGTGATTTTTAGATGTTATACCTTGTTCAAAAAGCTCGTCAAGTGTTTTACTCAATAGAGCTAATTGTTTAGGTGTATTTTTGACCACAAAATAATCTGGTTCATCGTACAATGTTGGAAAATAATTCTCAGGAAGTCTATCGGTCTCGAGGTTATATCCGTAGACATGACCATCTCTATCAATGGCAAATTCTGCAATCTTACTGAATGCTGGTGGTGGATTACAAATTTGTTTGGTGTCGGAGTGAAAGCTATCTACTCGCATGCGTTGCTTTTTACGCGTTGGTTCTGTAAACGTTGATCCGTGGCGAGAGATACTATGTACCATTTTGCTCAGTGTAGGACGGTGAAACTTACTTTCCGTATTGTTTGTAGATGGTTTTGTTTGTGATAGATCAAACGCAAGTGTATCGAGTGGTGGATGCTGTTCTATTGATTGGGTGGAAGATACAGAAGTGGAATTCATAGGAACGAGACCATTGTTGGGCACTGCATCTTCAGAAGCACCGGGCATCAAAGGATCTGGTTTATTGAAGCTATCATTCTGAGATTTTAGCAATGGAGAACTTGGAATGTCTTGACTATTGAGTTCCAAAGGTTGGATATGATCACTTCCTAAATCAAGTACGTCACCCAAAGCGTAGTTCAGTATTGTACTTGAAGTATCCGGAACCATTCTGTTTACCGAGAACCTGTTCTCAGCGATAGCTGAAGAAGAACTATTCAATGAAGAGTAAAGGAACCTCCTTGAATCAATGTCCACGTCGTCGTTGCAAAATTCACTATCGTTGGTTTTATATTCATCTTCCACGTCTTCATCGCTATATCGATGATCAGTCCGGTCTGTTCCGTTGTAATCATTTGTAGAATCATGGCTTCTTTTGGTAGTTTTCTGAGATCTTGATAAGTTTAATGGAGGGACGGCTTCACTGGCCCTTGACTGGTTGAAGGCAAATGGAAGTAACCCATCTGGCATGGTAATTGGTTACAACGCTTTTTCGTACTAGGGTTATCTGATCCAGCTAGGAATGTCAATTCCGGCACTGATATAGTCGAGGTTGTCAACATTCAATTGCACTAAGTTCTGAGTCCTTTCTTACAATGTGGGGTGTGGGGAAATTAAACGCGACGACCGAAGACCGAATCGATAAGCTCCTTAAGCTACGCGCTACTCGGGTAGTAATTGAGATATCGGTGATTAGATGGTTACGAATAGTAAATCATGGAATTAAAAGGTATCAAATGGTTATATATTTCCGAAAAAGGAGTAGTAATTGAATGTGGTAAGAGAGACTAGCTCTAATACACGAATGCTATGGGGAAGGTGATCAGATCACTTTAGATCTCAACGACTTTTGGAGGAGTGAAGATCATAGCACACGTTAGCCTTCTTCTATGTCTTGCGTTTTTTGGTGTTTGGGAATTGGTGTTCGTATCCAGGAGCTTTGAGCTCGAACCTGAACGAGATTGATTTGGTGATATATCTGTAGGGGTTACATTCTGCGAAGGATCCGAAGAGAGTTCTGGATCAACGCCTGGAATGTGATAATGCGCGTTACGAAAGTGTGAACGCTGTTGCTCTTCAGATATATGTTTCTGGAAAATTTGGGCATTTAAGTGCATTTGTGAGTTGATTTTATTATTTATTAAATTGAACTCATCATCATCAAAATATCGTGGATGGCAAGCGTCATGGAGGTGTGGAGGATGAGAGGTACACATTTCAGGGCTGGAGAAATGCCTATAGCCTTTAGGAAGTACAGGGAATGCATCTTCTGTTTCAGAATCTGAGATTGCCATTTCTGGATGAGCGGTTTGAGGTATCACCTTATGATTTAAGTCATATTGACTGTTGTTCTTGCTTACAAGTGCCTCATCACTTTTCGATTTGTAGTACACTAACGATCCTATCATTGGGATGGAACCTCTCTTTCTGTGTCTCGTACGTTCGGGTGCTATGTCTGAGAAATGGCGATGGTGATGTGGGTGGAATTTATGAACTTCACTCTCCTGAGCAGAGCGGATATAAGTATCATCTGTATCATCAATGGCATTTAACTTATTGATATAACTCTGAAACTTTTCTTCTGATGAAGGGCGCTTTACTTTATCGTTAGTGCAAGTAATGCTGTGTGCATGTTCCATTGGTGGAGAAGTCTCTCGAAGAAGTTGAAGTCTGCCTTTTGAACGACTACTTCCCAAAGGGGTGTTTGAGTCTGTCTTGATATCTGTGGATGATGTGGAATGGGATTCGGGTTGTGAGTTGAAAGGTGTTATGATTTTTGGTATCGAGTCCTGCAACGCATTGTCATTAGTGTTCTGATGTTTCTGCTCAGAAACGACTAGGGAAACCCTCCTTCTTGGCGTGTTGCTTTCCGTGCTGTACATGGTGATAATGGTTGTTATGTGATGAATTAGCTGTCTGTATTTGAATTTGAGCTGGTAGTAGTATTATGCTAGATGTGAGTTGTTATACAGAGTGCTTATACAAATTACATGCCATGCATACTCTGTAGCTGCCCCGGATTGTTAAATGTAACAGGAGAGCACGGCTCGTAGGCTGTGGGAATCAGTCCATTTATACTTGTCATTTACCGCCGGGCGGTCAAAATATTGTCACCAGACCAACAATTGATTTTTTGTATAATTTGCTCCGTTCCCCGAACCCCGTTCCCCATTTTTTAAGTTTCCCGTCCCTGCCAATTGCCAATTCCTGCCCCCTGCCGGCCCCCGATAACTGGCGATGCCCGCGGATAAGAAACCCACTGGCTGATTGCAAGCAAATTAAATCTAGAATTTGCTATTCCCTATTAGTACCCCACACCCCATGCACTGTTACAGCCGAATCGCTGACCATGGCCGGTAATTAGAGAGCGGATTCAATTCGATTCAACTTTGTAGCGAGATATCGTATACAGCTCGTTGCGCGTTCTTTGAATTGTGAACTCAGCTGAGCCGAGCAGCGACGCGTCGGCATATCGGCACTCAGAGCAGAGTGCATAGGGCATAGGGACCAGAGAGACAAATCGATTCTTAGACCTAAGATCTAAGACCGAAGACTTCTTTATTAAACACTAGGGCAAATCAAATAGCTAAGCGACAATTGCAGAGACAGTGAAAGTGACAACGACAAAGAAAATGGCAATGGCAATCCCGCCCCCAATCGACAGAGAGCTGTACTCTTTTCAGAGCTGGAAGGCCCAATTGGTGTACAACAACGACACAGACGCTCAAGATTCCTCTTACTTGCACAGTCAACAGTACCTCTTAGATAAGCTTACCTCACTGCATGGAACTTTACAGCAAATCAATGCAAATTATGATGCAACAACACACACCGGTGACATTACATTCATCAACCAGCAATTGGCACAATTGATTGATTATTTATTCACCACCTACGAAAAATCCAAGGAGATCAAAATACTATCTGTGAATATCAATAATTTGCTTGCGAAAACTTTGACGTTCAATTTAAACATAATGATGAAAAATGGACATGAAAAGTTCAATATTTCCCTCATCGAAGTTACCAATAAATTGGTGGATACTCTCACTGCTAATGTTAAAAAGCTTTCGATGTCTAAGAATTGGTACTCCTCTCTGAAACATCTATGTGTTATCATCTTGCAACATGTTTTCACCAAATTCAATGGCTTTTTGAATAATAGCAAGAACATTTTGGTGACTGCTCTATACAAGCATTTAGCTAAGGCCAATGACTCTTACAATTCATCTATAGACTCAGGGGACTTCAAATCGAATTTCTTCACTGATACCATCCATTTGATTGATATAATATTGACTCATGACAGATCCAATAATGTACTTGATGATAAACTCTTTACAAGATTATTCAAATTGTTCAAATTTGTCACGCAAAGGAATTCTACTGCTTCTTTAACTTCTACGGCATCATCTAAGACATCTAATTTATCATCAAAGGTAGTTGCCTCACAATCGTCCACGTTCACATACCCACTAGTCTCCATCATACACTCATTTTCAATTCTAGTATCCCTTCTCAAATCAGATAAGTACATTGCATCAATATCCTCAGGAAAGAAGACAACGCTCACCCCAGCCAAATACTTGAGCTCAATAAAGGAGTACAGTAATGAAATGTTTGCAACAATGGACACAGATCATAAAAAATTGAAACTCTGCCTGACAAAGAACCTATCCGATATCCTCGTCTATACCTATGTTGTCTTTGGATATAATACCAATGACACCGATAATGCATTGGAAGTATGTTTAGGGTTACTCTTGAATGAATATAGAGCAGGTAGGACAAGTTCTAATTTAAAGTCTTCCATAATTGAGACTATAATTCAGTTCATCTCCAAACTGAACTTATATTACCAAACTGACAGGGTTAAGTCATCCAAAACGACCAAATCTACCAACTTTGTTTCCATGAAATTTTTCGATATAATGGACATAATTTACAGCAGATTGTTTGAATTCCCGAATACTGGATCGAATAAGCTAAAGTTTAAATCTGAAGATTTAAATCACATCATCCTTATCAACAATTCAATATCTATGAACTATGCTATCAAAACTCTCAATCACTTATCGCTAATACATGGATTTATGATGAAGGAATTAGATAACGATATTAATAAATTGATTGTTCTCTCTAAGCTGATTTTAGGCAGTTCAAAAAATGAAGAAAAGATCAAGTTCAAATGTCTTGAAGACATCATTGTCCCCGGCAAGGAAGACATATCTAATGTTTGGTATGTTTGCAACTTGTTATCATTTGCCCAGCTATTAATTGATAATTTGAATGAGTTCATTCTATCGGACCATGGGAACCTCGCCACTGCAGATGTGAACGCCAACATTGTATCTCAACTAATCAAAAAAATAAGCTGCTTGTGCACAAATAGAAATTTTAGATTACGTGTGACTGCAGTGGAAACCCTAGTCAAGATAATCAAAGTGAAACCAGAAGTGAGCTTTGGAATTCTGAATAACTTAATGGAGACTCTAGCAACAGCATTGAAGAAGAAGGAAACTCAAGAGAATAATTTCAATGAGAACTACTCAAGTTCTTATCTTATCTCTTCAATTATCTCATTCTCATCCAAAGAGTATATTACTTCTGATTTTATTTTGAAAACGTTCTCACTCTCTTTGGACATGCTCAAAAAGTTCAACACTTCAGTTATGTCATCCAATCTTTTTGGTTCAAACAATGGTCTACACATATCAAACATCGATTACGAGAGGCAAATTGTGTCTTGGATTCTTCTGCTCGGTCTCTTCAACTACGCATCCAATGATGAGATAAAATCTAATAACGTCTTCTTGCAAGACTCGAATCAGTTCTTGGTAATTTGGAAAAACTTACTTGCACATTCTTTACCGAAAGACTTCTTACAGGTGGATTCAAAGACTAAAATCATCACCAATGTTGGAGAGGTCATGAAAATTATTGAAATTAAAAATCAATCTTTGGTCTGCTTGATCTCTTACATCAATTATTTACAATCCATTAGTAGTTTGGATAATGAGGACTTGATCAGGCAAATAAATCAAATTCTCACGAAGACGTACACTTTTGTGACTATGTTATCGAATGAGATATCAAGTTTGAATACCCCAGAATTCCTCACTAACTCCATCAGCGGTAATAAACTTAGAATCTTTGAGGCATACTTGAAACTTTTGCCACACATCAACGCTAGAAATGAAATCTCTTCAACAATGCTTATTGAGATAGTCAAGAATTTTGCAGATGTGGAAAAGTTCAGATATCAGTTCAAGGACCCCTATGGGAAGTATATCAAGACATCCAAGAAAAGAATTCTTGTCAATAGAGTCTCGGAATATACACTCTACTATATTGATGATGGAATTTGGTACGGACTGACTAGTAAGTTCAATAATTTCAAAGTTGATGAGCTCATGATCAAGAACAAGGTTCAGAGGGTAATTAGCAGTCGGAGTGAATCTGATATTGACCTTGTGCCATCACATACTCAACTCCTCATTGAATCACCTTACTTACAAAGTAACTTTTCCAATATTTCCATCTTCGATGATACTACAGAAAACAGAAATTTCAACTTCTTGAATCATTCTCTTTTGCATGATTCTTTCATGAATCTTTACAATAATTCCTATAATTCAGGATATACAGACACCATGAGGTACCCAGTTCCAACAGATACGATGACCATAGATACCTCCATCGAATTATTTGCCCTCTCCTTCCCTCATTTAACCTCTCAAATTCAGCTGTCTATCCTCGAATCAATTCGAAGCTTTCTATTTTATCAGTCAAAGGAAAGCAAGGTGGACACGAAAAAAAGCTACGATGAATCCGATGAACAAAATATCAAGATGGAATTTTCATTGACATTGAGAAAAAAGGCTATTGCTATCAATGCATCCATTGCTTTCCACAGCTTGTTAAATTATATGGTGAAGTACAATTGCGAGCACAAAGAGACATTGAGGTTCAAGCGACAAGTTTCTGACATTATTACTGAGACTCTGAGAAACATTAGCCATGAGGATGTGTACTTGGTTAGCTTGAATTCCGAAAGTATTGGTATTTGTTGTTCACTTGTGGAGGAGAAAGAGATTCAGGAAGAAGTTTTACATCACCAAGTTACCGTATTCATCAATGCAATTGCCGAGACTACTAGTGCGTATACGAGGGCATTCTATATCAAATCGTTGGCACAACTCACGAAACATTCTAATTTGATTAACACCAGCCGAATCACCGATGTATTATTTACATTAGTGATGGATCCACATCCTGTTGTACATGCTGCCACTTTACAAGCCCTTGATACTTTTATGAATGGCAATTCCAGCCTGGAAGTATCGAATGAATTTGCAGATCGAATTTTGAACTGTTTGCAGCAGATATGGTTGAGTGATAGCTACGGCATAAGCTCTAACACTACAATTGTCTCTAATGCAAATTTTAGGGAGCACTCAAACTCCGTAAGCATGATGATCAAGTTGATTAGATCATTGGTCAATAGAACGGGGCCAATGATCAAGTTATGGGATGAAGACATGAAGAAAAAGTTAGTGAATCTTCTGTTCAACTCTCAACACCTCGTCACGATAGATTATGAGATTATTATTAGAGAATTGTTGAAAATTTATGAAGAAATTATGGTATTTGATAAGACTTTACTCAACTTGAGATCGTACAAGATGCTCACCAAATTGTTGATCATCAATAACTTCAAGATCGGTGTGTATGGGCACTCCTTGAGTAACCTTCCATTTGATGACGAATACGATAACGAGAGTACAACCGAATGTTTCCCATGCACTACAAGTTACAAATTATTGAACCTATCACTTGAATCTGCCTTCCAACTTTTCAAACTTGAAGATGATGATATTATAGACAAGGATTATGAAAAATTGTTGTGGATTGCCCTTGAAAATGATCCTGATAATCAGTCTATTCAAAATATTGTGAAAATTATGATGGATGATTCTATGGACAGAGGTACGGAGGATATTTACGCGTGGTTTGGTAAACTCATTGGATACTTTGACATCACCAAATCATCATTATTGCAACCATTAATGACCACATTTGAGAAGAGGATCAACAATGCGGGTATGTATTTCCATGCACCAACTAAGCAGTCGATGCCAGCGAGCTACAAAGCAAAGAAGAAGTCTACTGTTCCATCTGGTAAGCCGGAGTCTAATCCTGGTAAAGAAATGGGTGAGCTAGACGATTTCAACGAGGCGGAAGAAACATTGACTTCTGAGGAGCCTACTTCCAAAGACTTTGAGAATTCAGGAGTCAATAAGAAGGCAAGCAATTATGAAGACGACGATGAGGATAACTATAATGCTGCTATTGACGCTACTAATGATGACTCTCTTTACATACTGGATCTGTCGAACGAGGAAATCAATTGGAAGTTTAAGCTCTTTGTTTTAAAGATGCTAAACAGCTTGTTGGAATATTGTGATCATGACTCACAATTAAAAACACTATTATCGAAGAAAATCACGGAACTGGTGAGAATATCCTTCATTTCGTCCACTTCAAACTTGATCACTTTGAGGATTGCATCATTAAAGCTATTGGGTAAGATCATCGACCTTTACTCGAACTTGAAGGACCCATTGTATCCTGATGTTTCCATCCTAGACCAGCAACAGGCACAAATTATGAGTACAATTACACCATCATTCAACAAAGAATCTAACGTCGAGCTTGCAGGTGAGGGTATTGTACTGTCATCCAAGTTCATAAGCAGTAACATTACCAATATCAAGAAGGCTGGTCGTATCATCAAAATCTTAACATCTTCACTTGAGGACTTGGCAAGTACTACAAAGGATAAAGGGGCAAACTCGTCTGCCATTTCCAGTGGTAGTCTGAGAATTGGGGATATTCCTATTCTAACAAACAAGTCTGAGAATAGAATCAAGATTTATGTCTTGCAAGCATGGTCTAGGATGCTCGTTCTAAGTGACCTCAATAACAACAACAATGAAGAACTAGCAAATTTGATTCACAATTACATCAAAGTGCTTATTAGTTTGTGGGTGTACTATCTTAGAGAATTTACAATGTTGAAGTATGCTGACACTGAAACCCTTGAGTTAGATAGCACTAATGAAGGTCTAAGCCTGAAAATTTATGAAGGATGCTGGATTGATTTTGTGGAGTCCATATGTATTGTCATAGATAACAAGGAATATTACGAGTACCTTGTTGAAATGCTAGGTGATGACATTGGCAAGTTATTTATGACTATATTTGGCTTGTCATTGGAATACCTAACAAAGAAATCCAACAAATCGAGCCTAGGATACAGTACAGATGATGCAAGAATTCTCAGAGCACTCAAGAAGCTATTCAAACTCGATCTATCCATTCAGATTCTCTTTAATGATTACATTTTCGCTGAGTTCGTTGATATTGTTGATAGGTTGATTTTGATTGCGTCTGATGTTCGTGATATTGAAATTTTGAGCTCGGTGAATGAGTTATTGAGAGACATATTCTTACGCTACTTCGATGACCTAACCTTGAAATCGGTTGACAAAGCTGAGACTAAGAAGACCGCTGATGAGATCTATGCTGATTTTGATAAGCTATTCGAATTACTAAGATTGACTATAAAAATCGTCTCAAATAAGTTGCCCTTCATTAAGAACAAGGAAGTTATAGATGCTGATAAGAATATTACGGTTGACGGTGCGGACTTTATTATCATCAAGAAATGTTTTTCATCATTCATTGAAATGCTAACTTTATTACCAGCACCAATCCAGCTCGATCTATATTCCAGTTTGATCTACATGCTAATATTGATACATGAATTCCGGAATGTTCAGCTTTCAAGTATCTTGTTGCCTATTTTCCAAAAGGCATTAAGCAACTACAAAATTTTGGTTTCTGAGGACTCTGAAAACGAAACTAACATAAACAGCATATACAAGACTTTGAGGCTTTCAGTAGACGCCAAGGAGGATCAGTTACTTGCATTCATCATTCTAAAAACGGTTCCGGACATTAACATAAGTGCAGGTGATGTGAAAAGCATCAAAGATATGATTATCAAAGGTCTGACCTCATCCGATTCTAATTTGGTTTCCATCTCCACTCAAACGATCAAATCGATTATTGACAATCAGAAATCTACTAAGTCTGACAACTCTGCCAAAATATTAAGTGAGCTTATTCCAGCTCTTATTTCGATAATATCTGATACCGATCTATCAATTAGTGAACCTCGTTTGATCATTGAAATTTTTGTTCTTTTTATCAAAGAGAGGGTCGATGAAGAGATGGATAAATCTTCCATACTAGCTGGTTATGAGTTAGTGTTACCGATTCTTGTTTACTTCCATAACCGTTTCGGATTTGAGGATTATATTCCTTCGAAATTGGTGGAGCTTATAGAGCTCAATCCCACCAGCTTTAAGAGCGTCATTGCAACCTCAAATGAAGAGCTCAGAAACGAAATACAGAAGTTAGTGAGCGTTAACCTCGATCAACACTTGGACCGAGACGGTGATGAGGTTGAAGAACAATCTGTAGCTCATATTGAGCTTAAGACGTTTGGTTAGAAGCCAAAAGCAAAAGTACTACGTTCTTCTGATATTTTTTCATTAATTAGATAGTTAAATATTACTATAAAAGAAGTACTGACAATTGAAAATCAAGTAAGTTAAGAGTTGAGAATCATCTTCTCTTTGCAAGACACATTTCTGTAGTCTTAAGCTCGCCGGCCTTATCGCCAAGGACGGAGAGTATAATCTGTTGCAGTCTGCCCAATTTTTCGTACATTCCATCAAACATTCTGTTTCCGTCAGGATTTTGAACACCGGCCATTTGCTGCAACTTTCTATTCAGTTCAATGACACTGAGATCTTCTTGTAAATGAAGCCAAGGTTTGACAATAAGGTCATCAATGAATCCCGCAATGTTCAACACACGTTCAATGCCATAAGACGCATCTGCATCGATGAACGGAACACACTTGACGATTTCCCATTCTTCGGAAGCTAGAGAGGTTGCATCGTGATAAGTTGTCTCCTTTGTGGTGTCTATGTAAAAATCACATTCTTCAGGACTCGTAACAAAATCCCAGTTAGCAACGTTCTTGTTATTAAACTTGTCCGCTGTGTATAGAGAAGTAGCATTAACCAATGCTTCAAAAGAGTGAGCATTGGAGCCGAATGGGGATTCGGGGAAATCTGCAGGTAACATTCCAGAGAATGCAGATTGTGTGAAACGAAGACGTTGATGAGGCGCTAAGAATAACGAGGATGGGAAATGGTACCATTCTCTTCCAATACACACATTTTCTGTTGCCCCTAATGAGTTTAAGTATGTGTTTGGTGGTGTAAATGATAATGATGAGAGATGTTCAAAGAGAGTTATTGGAGCTGAATAATTGGTGTTTATGTTGTTAGTTCTCGTGAGGAAAAGAACAATCGTGGTGGTTAAAATGGCGATGTTTAGGATTTTCTTAAACAGTTTGAAGACCACGTTAGCATTGAATGTTTCACAAGACATGAACTGGGCAAATGATATGGAAATGAGGTGGTAAATAGGGTACATGAACCTCTCCTCCTTATGTGGTTGCGAGGAGAAAATTGCTAGCCATAATAAAAGCGGGAGCTTGTAGATGACGAGCTGGTAAGTATTTGGAATGGTTAAGAGGTTAAGTGCAGCAATGATGAATAAAACGTGATAGTTCAATAGTAAGTTTTTCACGTACCAAGTTGAGGGTTCAGTACCAAAAATATCAGGGCCGGAAGCCTCTGAAGTGTTTAAAACATTGTAGGACATGATGTTGTAAGCAACATAAGTGATTTTTCTGTAGAAAATGGAGTCAATTTGAGAGATGAAGAATGCAATGAAGAAGAGACATGCAATACCTGCGAGCAAATAGATCGAGAAAGATTTGGAGATACTGTAATTGTTTTTGAGGACTGAGTTGGGAGATTTCGTCAACGATGTGTATAAGGAGTAGGCAATGAATGGAGCAATGAGCACCATTGCAAAGGGCCATCCTGCAAATCCTGCCACTGAGGTCATAAGGCACACTAAAGTGAAGCATTTTGTGATTTGAGTAACGGAAACTCTGTAAAGGTTGAGAAGCATGTTCGTTGATGGTGCAAGATCGTCTACATCCTTGCTGGAGTCCTTTGAGATGTTGATTTTATTTTCGATATTAATAAGTTCATCATCAATTGATGAGATTAGCTTCTCCGCGTTGAAGTATGAAATCATATATTTTGTTGAGATCATTCCCAGTAACAAGGTGAAAGAACTTGGCAAAATGCTGATTGATGCTTGGTACATGCCTGGTGAGACTACTTGAGAGAGTAAAAACCAAGGTTGAATGGCCTTGTTAAGAAACTTCAAGCTCTTGGAGAGTTTAATCTCAACAATTGCAAACAATAGGGCAAGTAAGATTCTGATTGCATAGAATAACGTGTATGGTGGTAATTCGGTAGCACCTATTAAGTTCTTCAATGGGAGGTAGTTGTTGATGAATGGAGAAGAGGCGATGTAGGAGGTCAATCTGATTGGATATATAAGCAGAGAGTATGGGATCAAATAAGCATAAGATCTTATTGCATATTCAGGAGAATATTCCCATGTCTGTTTTCCAAAGAAACGTGTTAGGAAGTTGAGTGGTTCCCAGTAGTTGTAAACCTCATCACAGTCCGGAATGATAGCAAAAAGCGCTGCATGGAGCCTTGTTGCCACCAATGCGGCTGACAAAATGGAAGAGAGCATCTTGGTGGATGTGAGTGTGGTTTGTGAGGAAGTTCTAAAGCGTGAGGTGGTTGTTATCGTCAAAGATTCAGGAAGGCTGTTTACCGTAAATAGTCTGTGTATGTGTAGAGTGAAATTTGAAGTGAGTGCGACTTTGAGTGCAACTGAGAATTTAGGGGTTTAGTATTTGGTATGGCGATTAAGAGTTAAGAGAGCGGTTGGGATGCGCATGATGTGGCAGGCACTTGTGGGAGTATTACTGCTACGATATTCATATCGAAATTTAAATAAATAGAATGGAAGAATGTATAAAGAGAAGGGCGGAGTTATGTGTTATGATGTATGGCTTTATGATATGTTATGCGAGACTAATCGTATCTGTCCTTAGAGTTAGCGTTCCAAAGCAAACCGTCCTTGTCTAGCTGCTTACCAACGAGAACGGTAGCTGGAGGATGGAATTCGTTCTTGTCGGAGTATGTGTTCTTGACTTCCCACCATGGAACGTCCTTCATGATTTCAGCTTCTCTGTTGTAGTAAGCTAAGGAACGTCTAAGAACATCTCTGTCTTGTTCTGCTTGAAGAAGCGGCAGGATGTTGATTCTAGCGTGAAGCTTTTCACGTGCAATTTCCTGTTGCTCACGGTTACCTTGGATGATCTTATAGAATCCGTAAGAAGACATTGCCACGAGCATGCCAAGCCAGATGGAAGGTCTGAACCCTCTGGAAGGAAGGTTTCTTTTCCACTGGATCTTGTCGTAGCCGGCGGATGGAGGGAGGTCCTGGTGGTGTGCCATTGCTGTTGTGTGATGTGTTGCGCTGTGCTGTGCTGTGTTGTTCTGTACTCTTTTAGGCACTCTTCCTCTCCGCTGTACTTGGTTTCCCTCTAATAGCTGTGCGATTCATGTCATTTGGGTCTCCCCGCCAAAAAGGAGCGCTTGTTACCGGTGCACGGAAGTACCTTAATAGAACGACGCGTCGGTGAGGCCTTTATTTTACAAGATAATAAGACGCGGCTCAGCATCCTCCGAATATCAAGACTTGACAGACATCAATCAGCACAAGCGCAACCGCTATCAGTGCAGCTGCCCCACGGTTCTTCCAGACTCAAGAGTAACTTGCAGGGAGTAGAACACACTGGCACGCGCAATGACAGTCAAGATCAACACTGCGGCTGCGGCAAAGGAACTATTATCCCGTTATGACACTTTTTTATTCGACTGTGATGGCGTTATCTGGATCGGTGATGAACTTCTGCCCTCCGTGAAGGAAACGCTTCAATTACTGCAGAAAGAGGGCAAGACTTCCATATTTGTTTCCAACAACAGTACCAAGGCTCGTACTGATTATGTGAAGAAGCTTGCTAGCTTTGGAATTGAGAACATTGAACTGTCTCACATCATCAACTCTGCATATTCCACCGCTATTTACGTCAACGATGTCTTGAAGTTCGATAAGAGCAAGAAAGTATGGGTTCTCGGACAGAGTGGTATTACTAAAGAGCTTGAGAACTTCGGTTATACCACACAGACTTTTGATGACTTGAAGAACACGCTGGACGAATCAAAGCTCGATATGAACCATATTGCCGATCTCGTTGACTCTGATGTCGGATGTGTCGTTGTTGGTCTCGATTTTGATACTACTTACCTGAAAGTTGCCATCACAATGCAACATCTCTTGAAGAAGGACGTACCGTTCATTGCTACCAATATCGACTCCACTTTCCCCTTCAAGAACACAAAATTACCAGGTGCGGGTTCCATTGTCGATATCGTCTCCTATGCGAGTGGTCGTCAACCGGATGCCATCTGCGGTAAACCAGAGCCAGGCATGATGACTTCGATTCTCTCTCATAACGATATCCAGAAAAACCGTACCATCATGGTCGGTGACAGACTCAATACTGATATGAGATTCGGTAGCAGCAATGGTATAGATACTTTACTCGTTCTCACGGGTATCGAAGTTGAGTCAACTGTTGCCGGTGGGCACGAAGACGTGACTTATTACGCAGACAAGCTCGGTGATCTTTTCCTTCTCTCTCAGTAGATCCCATGTCATGTCCCATGGATAGAATACTATAGTTAGATATAGAATGTAGACACCACAAGCCCCCTCGATATTGAACGTATCTCTCTAAGAGACCGGGGTCGTTGCATATAGATGACGTGAGTATGTAGTCTAGAGAGATATGTTACTTGTGACTTGTGACTTCATGTAATGAAATTTTGAAACGCACAGACAGCAGACAGCGGACACTCGATGCTTTCCGAATTCCGATTTCTTCTCTCGGGCTGCAGCATTCTGAAAAGAAGGAGGGGTCATTAGAAGTACATAGACAGAGACTGGGGCAAGAGCAAGAGCATACACAGTGGGCACTCTGTAAACAACAACAGGAGAGGCAAAGCTAACAGAATACATACAGTGACGCACATAACAAGGGTACTAGAAAGCGCCTAAAAATAAACTCACGACACACAAAGCAACCTACTACTAAATGTCCATCGTAACACAAGAAACTTTAAAGTCCTCAGACCTCATAAACTGGACAATTTTCCAAGAGCTATTGCTCATGGATGAGGACGAGGAAGAATTTGCCCTCTCCCTAGTTGAGACCTTTGTGCAACAAGCAAATGAAACGTTTGGCGAGATTGAATCATTGATCAACACGTCATTGAGTGCTGATGATGCCACCGCAGAGGCCAACTTACAGAAAATATCGCAATTGGGCCACTATTTGAAAGGTTCTGCGGCTGCATTGGGTCTGCAGAAAGTGCAAGATCAGTGTGAGAGACTTCAAAACTATGGTAAGAAGGAAGCATTCGATAATGACCCACAAGCAGTGAAGGCACAGACCGCTAAGGACTGGTTCCATTGCTCCTCTGAGGCGTACGATAAAATGAGAGGATACTTTGATGAGAGCAAGGATTTGCTGAGTAGGTTCTTTGAAGCAGAGCTATAAGCAGCTCTCGGTTTTTGCTCTTCCGCTATGAAACGTGATTCTGTATAAACGCTATAATATATTACACTATACTGAACAGTAGTACCATGCGATGCGATGCGGTGCAGTGAGGTACAGCGCATTAAACGCGCGTTTGGCATTCGGTGTCTTCAGTCTCCTTCTCGTTTCCTTCAGGTTTAGTCCTCTCTGAAGTTAGACTCGAGAACGGAGTATGCAAGAATGAGCCCGACAGAAAGCATACCGAAGTACGTCGTGAGCGAATTGAGCTCTGCGTCAGTGATCATTGGTGTTGATGGTGTGCTATGTGTGACTGGAGTTGCCCTGCTGCTGTTTCTCTCGATGCTCTTACTCTTGCTCTTGCTCTTGCTCTTGCTCTTGCTCTTTCTGCTGTTCGCCACGTTGTTCGATTCATGCTTCGCGTTGCCCACCCGCGGCAAAGTTGCCTCTTTGGGCGCGCTACCCGCTACTCCATCCTGTCCTACTGATTATGCCCTTTTCCGGGCTGTGCCCTGTGCCCTGTGCCCCGCTCCCCCGGCGGGCCGGACTTCCCAAAAGGGCAGGTGGGTGCAAGGTGCAGCGGTTGATTGATCACTGTAAAACATGGAGAAGGCAATGCAGATTCTGTTACGTGTCTAATCCTTTTCTTCTTCTTCTCCGTCGTTTCTGTGTTATCAAGGATACAATATTGGATTAGAATCGATATCCACACCCACACCCACAACTCCAATCATGTCCAGAAAACTTACCTTCATTCCAGGCCCTATCGAGTTCTCCAAAAATGTTCTCGCTGCCATGTCCACTCCATCCCAGGCGCACACATCTCCCGAATTCGTCAAAGTCTTCCAATCAGTCCTCTTGAAGACCCGTAAGATGTTCGCTTCTAAGGTGGAATCGGGATCTCAACCGTTTGTTCTTGCAGGCTCGGGTACTCTCGGTTGGGACTTGTGTGGTGCCAACTTTGTCAATAAATCCGACAACGTTTTAGTCTTATCTACGGGATTCTTCTCTGACTCCTTTGCCAATTGTTTGAAAATTTACTCTGATAAGGTTGACGTTCTCGAAGCTCCTCAATTCGGTGCTGCTATTGACAACTCCCAACTTGAATCAATGCTTTCCAAGACAAAGTACGACGTAATCACCATCACTCAAACGGATACCTCCTCTGGTGTGCTCTCTAATGTAGAGGAAATTTCCAAAATCATCAAAAAGTCCAACCCTGATGCTTTTATCATCGTTGATGCAGTCTGTGCTACTGCTTGTGAGGCACTGGAATTCGACTCATGGGGTATCGATTACGTCTTGACCGCATCTCAAAAAGCCGTTGGCGTCCCTGCAGGTTTATCGATCTCTATCGCGTCCGCGAGAGCGATCAAGAAGGCTGAAGCTAGAGAATCCCCATCTGCCTTCTTCACAGACATGAAGAGATGGTTACCGATCATGAGAGCTTATGAAGCAGGTAAGGGTGCTTATTTTGCCACTCCACCGGTTCAATTAATCCATGCTCTCAATGCATCTTTTGATGAAATCCTCTCTAGGGAAGATCAATCCATCGACGCCAGAGTACAAGCTCACGTCGTAGCATCTGATTACTTCAAGGACAAGTGCGTTAATGAATTAGGCTTGAAGTTAGTCCCTGTTTCCAAGGATGTTGCAGCGCATGGTTTATCAGTTCTTTACTATCCTGAGAATATCACCGCTGGTGACTTGTTATCCAAGATGGCTGAAAATGGTTTCACCATCGCAGGTGGAATCTACAAGGACTACAAGGACAAGTATTTTAGAGTCGGTCACATGGGAGTCTCTGCTGTTGGTGAAAGAAAGGAGGAATTGCAACAATGCTTTGAAGCCTTGAAGCTATCGCTCTCTCAATTAGGTTACTCCAAAGGGAACCGTCCGCTACACTCTTCTTAGATTTACTTTATTCACATATTCTTACTTCTTTTTTTCCTTAATGAGTTTAATAAAAGTTAAAGTCCTTACTAATAACGATTGAAATACCACATCAATGGTTTTGGCAACGTACCTGAAACCCTCGATGGATTTTCTGTTACTAAAGCGGCTCCCAACGTTAGTTAGAGATCCTCGGTGTGCTTGTCACGTTCGGGAAATTATTGGACTCCAAAAAGTGAGCAAGCTGTCCAAGCGTAAAATCCGGGTACGTCACTAGGAAGTCCTCAAGCTTCGATTGAAATTTTTGTAACAAATGTGGGAATCTCAACATACCTCTAACGACGAGCACCAAACTCATTGCAGTTTTATATGGATTCTTACACTTAGGTAACGAGCTCTCTATAGCTTGCTGTAGATGTTCAACATATGTCAAATATGGCAAAAATCCCTCACTTTCATTCAAGTAGTCATCAGCTCCTGTATTCTGAACTAGTATGTCAATGAGAAGTTTAATCTGGAAAGAAACATCCTGCACGTTCTCTATGTATTTAAGCAGTTCAAATGTAGTAGCTCTTTTCTGTGTGCATTGTTCATAGAGTTGTTTGCTCGTGATGCAGTATTCGAGAATCCATTCAACAAAGACGGCATCCATCTTATCATAGAATTTAATATAATCAGCCCTAGTGAGGAGTTTATTATTTGGGTATACTTCCCAAGATTTCACGATAGCACGACCTGGAGCTCTATAATATTTCAAAATATTTGCCAAATAATCCATATTTGATGATTCTACAGTTTCAATAAGCTCTTTTTTAATGGCGGAAAAGGAAAAGTGATTGTAAAATCTAGTTCCAAATTCAAGGTCAAGTTCTTTCGCTGTCATTTCCAATGGTTCTAAATATTCATCATATTGTTTCGAGTTTCTAGTGCGTTCTGTAATTTGAGCTTCAGCGCAATGTTTATCTATAAACCTAATGCATTCTTTCAAATAGTTCACGTCATTTTGAACGTTATTAAATTCCCAGTAGCCTCCTGTATGAGGCCTCGTATATTTGATTCGCATCTCCAACAAGTTTTTCAAAGCGTTAACATCATTGGGGAGATCATCATTCATATCGCTCATAGAGATAGTATTGGCAGCGGAGTTGGAATTGGCCATTGTAGACGGAGTCCGAACCGTAAAATTGTCGTTGAATTGGATTGAGAGCTGGTTCAGATCTGACTCTTCAATGTTGGCACGTTTTTGATTGATGTCCAACATTTGCAGTTGAGAATTCAGGCTGTTTGTAAACGGGTCCATATTTATTTGTGCGAATGTGTATGTATGGTGACAAGTAAGTTCAGATGCATTGTAGTTGCAGATAATCAGGGCGGATTAGCATAAAAGAATCTATGGATCTCATGCGTCTCAAGTCTTGAGCCACGAATCTCAAATCTCGAATTTCATAAAGGGAGCTCTGTCATAATTGCCGTTTTTCAAGACTAAAAAACTAACACCCTGTACTATTGTACAATACAAGGACTAATGTACTTAGTTGCTATAAATAGTGTTTCTGTAAAATATTCATAATAGCGTTGAGACCAATTTATTTAGTAAATGATATATGTATGATATGTATGGGGGTGAGGCGGGGGAAAGAAAAAGATGATGGTATGAAAAGCACATTAGAAGAGGAAAAACAAGTAAAACGTATGTCAGTGTAGTGTGGATAAGTATGTATGAGCCAGCCAGTAACCTGTTGAATGAAACTAACTGACAGGGAATTATCTGTCAATTGATAAGATAAATTAAACAGATAATGGGAATTCACCAGCCCAAGCGGAGATTTCATTCTTTAAAGATTCCAATTCTGGGGAACCCTCAGCAATGGTTTTCTTGAAGTCCTTCAACTTGTTAGCTTCAATTGGTAATTCGGATTGAACCTTCTTTGCGTAGTTGACTGCAGTGTCAATGAGTTCGACAATCTTAGCGAAATCTTCCTCGGATGCACCTCTGGTGGTCATAGCTGGAGCACCAATTCTAACACCACCTGGAACTAAAGCGGACTTATCACCTGGAATGGAGTTCTTGTTCAACGCAATGTTAATCTTTTCACAGACAGCTTCAACTCTAGCACCATCAATACCCTTGTCCTTCAATGAGACGAGAACCATGTGGGAGTCGGTACCGTGAGAGACTAAGGAGTAACCCTTCTTCTTGAATTCGGTTTCGAGAACCTTACCGTTCTTCAAAACTTGTTCTTGGTATTCTCTGAATTCTGGAGTTGCAGCTTGCTTCAATGCAGTTGCCAATGCAGAAATGGTGTGGTTGTGTGGACCACCTTGGTGACCTGGGAAGACGGAAAAGTTGATTGGGTTTTCCAAATCGTAGTAAATTTCCTTACCAGTCTTTGGGTTGACTGATCTGACACCCTTTCTGAAGAAGATCATAGCACCTCTTGGACCTCTGAGAGACTTGTGGGTAGTGGTGGTGACAATATCAGCATATTCGAATGGAGATGGAATGACACCTGCAGCAATCAAACCAGAGATGTGAGCCATGTCGACAACGAGATAAGCACCAACCTTATCTGCAATTTCTCTCATTCTCTTGTAATCAATCAATCTACAGTATGCAGAAGTACCAGCAACCAAGGTCTTTGGTCTGAAAAGAATAGCGGTCTTCTCCAACATGTCGTAGTCAATCAAACCAGTCTCTAAGTCGACTCTGTATGGCATAGTTTCAAAATAGGTGGAGACAGCAGAAATCTTTCTGGTATCGGTTTGGTAACCGTGGGATAAGTGACCACCGTGTGGTAAGTCGAGACCCATCAATCTGTCGTGAGGCTTCATGATAGCTTGGTAGACTTCTAAGTTGGCTGGAGAACCGGAAAGAGCTTGGACGTTGACACCCCACTTCTCTGGGTCCAAGTGGAAAGCCTTTAAAGCTCTTGCTTGACATAATAATTCAATTCTGTCAATGTGTTGGTTACCACCATAGTATCTTGCACCTGGGTAACCTTCGGAGTACTTGTTAGACATTGGGGTTCCCAAAGCGTCAAAGACTGCAGTGGAGGTGAAGTTCTCAGATGCAATCAAATCAATAGAGTGCTTTTGTCTGTCAATTTCATCCTCAATGATACCAGCAACCTCTGGGTCGGTTTCCTTCAAGTGGCCAGAGACCATTGCTCTGTGTGCAGCGGATAATGAATCGTGAACCATTGTTGAGTGTATGTGTGTGTGGTTAAGTTTAGTTTGTTGGTGTTGGAGGAGTGGAAGGAGAGAAACTACGGAGAAACTGGAATGGATGAAATGAAATGAAACGTGGCAAACCAGGGGTCTTTATAGGGGCCACGGTGAATAATGGAATGTCCAGTCACACATGGCACCTGAAATTTCAATGAATTGAGAATTGCGCTTTTCAATTTATCGCGAGAACCGGACCGGAGAGAAGTCAATGTTAGCTGTTAGCTGGGTGAGCTGTGAGCGCTGGGGAGTGCAGATAATCCGGATGGCGTGGATGATCAATAGCCATATAGTACAAACCACTAACTACAAGGAATTTGTGGAGAAGTCTATTCCTGTGACTGGGCGCCTTGACTGGGGGCTGCAGCGGCGCTGGAAGCTGGGTGCTGGGTGCTTAGAGCAGCGATTTGGTGGCTAGCACTTGAGGGGTGACTATGCCAACTTGTAATAAAATTAAATGTAGAGATGTTATTGCTTTATTAACAAAGAAGTAAGTAGTTTAGATACATAAAGTATACAATCCGAACGGGAAACAAGACAGGATGTGAATTGTTTAACGGTAAGACTTTTGGAATCTTGCTCTTGCACCACGACCACCGAACTTCTTTGGTTCCATTCTTCTAGAGTCAGCAACTAACAAAGTTCTGTCGTAAGAAGCGAAGACCTTCTTTAATTCGTTCTTGGAAGATTCGTCAACGTACTTAGCAGTGTAAGCAATGAGACCCTTTGCAATAGCTTGTCTGATTGCGTAGACTTGAGAAACGTGACCACCACCGGTGACCTTGATTCTGATGTCTAAACCAGCAAACTTGTCCAAACCAACAAGAAGTAATGGTTCGTAAACCTTGTGTCTTAAGATTTCTGGTTCAACAAGGGTGATTGGGCAACCGTTAACCTTGAGTAAACCCTTACCTTGCTTGACGTGTGCAACAGCAGTTGCGTTCTTCTTCTTACCAAAAGTCTGTAAAAATGAATATTTGATTGTAGGAAGGAGAGAAATGTTAGTAAATCTGAAGAGTGGTTGAAATGTAATAAATGGGAATGAATAGCATTGAAAGTGAATAATGAATAATGATACGCCTTTACTTAACTTGAAATGAATCCCTCTTTTGGGGGGTCATATAAGCGTATAACTGGCTTTGATTATGAGGCTTTCTCTATTGTGATGGCTCTCTTTATAGTTGTTTTTTATTGCTGTGTAGCTTGTATACTTCAAAATTCAGATCATTTTAATGGTGGGTTCGATCATAGATTTTTCAGCATGGGGCAACACAGATTCAATCAGGTTGGATATTTCAAAAATAACAACTATAAGCTCGGAATTCCCCTGATTTGTTCGTACGGTGGACAATATTACATTGTGGAGAGGTTAAGCAGGCTTATTAGTTCAAATCATATTCAATTTCTTCACTTTTTTTTCAAGTTCAAATTCCATTTTTTTCCTTGTGTTAATGGTACGTACTTGGACAGATGGAATAGCTGGGACAGCAGGTGCCTTGTTTTCGACTGCAGACATGACTAGTTGTTGGACGGAGACCCTTTCAAAAGACCAGATAAGCCAATACAAGCTCTTCAACGCTACGTTAATACAGTTAATGCGTGTAATATCTTCAAATTCTACTATGAAAACCTACAATCCACCATCCACCGTCACAGTAACGGTGAGGATCCCAACCGGACAGCCAGCCAGTCAGTCTGCCTTCCCAATCCGGGGACCGTAGCCCTCCTACCGAATGCTACACTGCCACTACGCAGAGGCAGGGGCGCCCCCCAGCGGCCAGAATCGGGAACCGCCGCTGTCCAGCCGCCACAGCGAAACACAGACAAGGAGAGACCCCCCGGTAAGCAGCGCAATAAAAATGGAACCCGGGCACCGCACGCTTAATTCCACTGCGGCAGTCACAACGCGCACCACCCGCGCACCGCACGGCGTCCTTGCGGCTCCAGTTTTTTTTTTCATTTCCTGTGTAGTGGTGGTGGCCGCGAGGAGCTGGGGCGGTTTCGTGCTGGTTCACTCGCTGGCTGGCTCGCTGGCTTGCTGGTGGAGGCCCTCCCACTGTAGGCTGGCAGTGCTGGTGCGGGCCGGTTGTATGGTGAAGATTTCAGTTGTACTGACTGCGTTGAAGGTACTACTACAAACGGGCTTACCGTACACCTGTGATCCCTGCAACTCGATCTTTTGAACCCCTCCTTCAACCAGACAACTCA
>JAMYHI010000297.1:0-25074 GCA_025531525.1 Pichia sp. P7020A | reverse complement strand
GCATTCAGCAATAACACCCCCGAAAAAACTCTTAGAATATCAAGTAATGTCCAGTAGTTGTCGTTGTTCATTATAGTTGGTTTGGAAAGAATGACTGTTCATTAGATGATAGAGAAAAAAGTATAAATGAGCTGTTCCTAAAGAAGGCGGCTTGTAACATCTTCATAACTCGGTTGCAAGAGAAACCCTACCAGCCCTCGGGGTCGGTTCACCAACACCGATTGAAAAATTTACTGGGCGAGTATAAAAGTAAGCATTCCCGCACACATTTTACTCGGGTGGTAATTGTTCTGCGTTTGCATACTTCTTTTGAGTTCCTTCATTTCTTGTACCAAAACCATCCTATAGACAGTACGCTGGTCTTGTCTCTGTTGTTTACGCGGCAGGGAGATGTTGTGCAAGTGGTTTCGATTTCAAAAGGTCAGGCGGGTTCTTGTTGGGTCCAGCTTACTATGTCCGTTGTTCTAGTCTTTGAGGTGACATTTTTCTGATCGTGAGTGGTTTTCACTCACAACATGTTCGGACTAGTGCTGCTTTTTAGGCGTAGCTTTTAATTAAGTGTGGACGACAGTCAGAATTTGTTGGGACTGCAGGGATTTCGTTTGGCTTGATGGATTGTTATTATCTTGCCTTCATTTGCTGTTTCAGCCTTAAGACTAGAACGTGATAATGGGTGGAGAGATGAACGATTATGTTAATAAGAACTCGCCTGGATCTCTTCGGAGAATGGAATGATGAGTGTCAGATAACATATACAGCTGTTTTCAGTCTATCGTAGAATTGTATCGTAGCAGTATGTACCTAACACACTCTCTAAGGTAATTGTTATCTTCATATGGAGATGAATTTAGACCTTACTACTACAGGAAGTGATATATCTATTGTGCACTTTGCATATCGGTGCAAGTGTAGTGTTTCAACGGAATGTTTGATATGTGATTTGTGATTTGTGATTTGAGTCATATTATACAAGTAAGATTAGGAAAGGATGCGAATGAATATAAACAGCTCCAATTAGCCTAACGTTCCTTCAACAACTTATTTCTCTTTTCTCTTCTTCTTAGTCTATCAACTCTCTTTGCATGCATGACTTGCGCAAGTCTTTCGTATCTCTCTTCTTCTGCCTTCTTTTCACGTTTTTCCTTGATCTTTGTGATCTTTGCCTTGTGGTCAGCCTCCTTTTCCTCTTGCAATGCCTTTAATCTTGCCTTGTCTTGTGCATCTTTGAGCTTCTTTTCCTGCTTGAGCTTCCAGGAGGTGCTTGCACCCAATGATTTAATTCTAAATGCTTTCTTCTCAACCTTCCAATTCTTACCACTCACTCTATTACCCTTTCCTGCGTCAAGTTGAAACACCTCTTTGAGAGTTTCTTTTGAAAGAGCAGAACTTCCAGCATCTGATTTCTGTTTTTCTACCTCGGACATGTTCTTTGTGGATGGTTTTGACTTTCTTTAGTGTAAGAAGGAACTAAGGAAGAATGTAGCGTGGAAAAGTTTTGTACTAGAAAAAAAACATAAGGAAAAAATGATCCCTAAAAATTCAGGCGTGTACGTAATCAGATTTCTTTGAGATGCAAAACACACCACGTACTACACCACTATGATCGCAGATAGAAGGTGCTTGAATTTGGTGATGAGATCACATGTTGTGAGAGTTGCGAATCTACACTCTCACTAAATCCTTAGAGAGTGTAAGAAGAGGAAATCTGCATACTTTTTCACTTTTGAGCCCACTTGAAGAAGCTACAACTGAAGTCTTCAGAATTATCGAGATTAGCAGCACTGGCGTTAATGACATCCTCCTTATCGTGATGAGCTTGCCAGGTCTCATTCTTGGTTGGTTTTGCACAACACCAAAACCGTCTCCCAGTATTAGGGCCTTTTTTGGTAGTACGTAAAATACAAGGTTCCTGATGATCACAGCGAGGGATAACATCGAGATTTTTACCATTGAGGAGGGTGTTGATGCCATTAATTGAGAACTTTTTCTGCTGGTAAGACGTAGACATCGATTCATCCGCTGCAGTAATCACAAGCTGAGAGGCTGAATGAGCTGCTACACTTTCATCCTCATCATCACTCTCTGGTATGAATAACGAGGAAGCGGATGCTTTATCTAGTGATTGTTTCTTTTGCATTAACGAAGGTAATGTTGTTTGTCCTTTCTGCATCTTCCTACTAGTGTACGTCGGTACTGTTGCTGAACGTTTTGACGTGGCCTTCTGTGATGGTGGGGACGACTTCACGGCCGTAACCGGGATAGTGGTTGTGGATGTAGTCACTAGTTTTGGTTTCTGTTTGAAGAATGATGCAATGCTCTTGATAGTGCCAAGTCCGTAGTAATTTACGGCTTCAAAATGTTTGCATTGAGGAGTGTTTTGTTCCTTCTGTGAGAAGGATTCCAAATCAATATCACAAAATATGGGACAATGATCAGATCCGTAGAGGAATGCCCAAATGTCACACTTGTTGACAGACTTTTCAAGTTGTTTGGTACCCAAAAACAAGTCAATTCGTGAACCAATATTCATCGGTCGATTATTCTTTAGTGTGTTCCAGCAAGTATACAACTTGAGCTTGTTGGGGTTCTTAAATCGACCAAGGTCAAACAGTATCTTCGATTCATTTTTCGGTTTGTCAAATTCGTTATAGTCATAAAGGTAATCATTCAATATCTGTCTAGACAGAGTAGCATTTCTAAATTCTAGAGTCTTCTCCCTGTTGAATTTCTCAAACCATTCTCCATTAGTGGGTCTATGTAAACTTCCATCTTTCAGCCATTCGCCCATGAAATCGTCTCTGTCAATCAAACTTGGTGCGACGTTAATATCACCCATGACAAGAACTTCTTTGCCCATGTTCTTCAAATTTTCCACACGTTGTAGCACAGTTTGCAGAAAAAGACAACGCCTTTCTTCCTCCTCTTCGGTGGCCATTGAATTTGCAGGACAATATAAGGAAATGACCACCAAGTTCACGTCCAATTCAATAATGATGCATCTCCCTTCATTGTCCAATTTCATAGCTTCCTTCCAATCGGTCAAATTATCAGTGTATCCGCCAATGGCAAAGCTTGTCGAGCCTCCAGTCTCCCATATCTTTCTATATGTTTGAGTTCCATATCCATGGACGTCAAGATATCCTGTAATACCCTCTTCGACTTTAATAACGTTGTAAAGATGTGACCTATCATTGCGTACAAAGACGCCAACGCCACTATACCCTCTCTTTGTTCTAGGGACAGAAATGAAAGAGTGATACCCTTGTACGGAGGCAATAGATCTTGTAACATCTACTCGTTGTAGTTTCAATTCTTGAAGTGTGACGATATCGGCTTGTAAATAATGGAGTTTTTCAGATAAGGTTGTCAATTCATTCCATGGATGGTAGTGATTCAGTGTTTTGTAACCGTTGATATTGAAGGATACCAGTCGTACGGTTGTTTCCGTTAGGGGCGAAGGTATTTGGCCATCTACTGACAAGCCCATAGCTGCGCGTAGATTTGTAAAGGGGAGTGGATTTGCATCAGCGGGCATGGTACTTCGGTAACGCGTCGTGGTTCATGCAGTTCATGATGTAGGATTAAGATGGGCGGTAAATTTGGCGTTGGGAAGCCAGATGCCAGGGTTAGGGGCGCGAATCCAACATTGGCATGTAAATGCCCAGTGCCCAGTGCCCAATAAAAGTGACTTTCGGAGTAGATCGCTGCCCACTGAAATGGATTCAGTTTACTGGGCACTGTGGGATTTTATGGAAAATAAATTACGGGAAGACGTATGACGTACATACCATTTACATCTCCTAACTCATTAGTATTCCAACCACGCTCTCGAAAGTACCACACCGGGTTACATGAATATACACTATAGAAGGTTTGCATTACATAGTTGTAATCGTGATATCTCTGGTACCTGGTACGCAGTCTGTACTTTGCGCTGTCGATTTTGGTTTTAATTTTCGACTTTGATTTCGATTTCCATACTCGGAGTCTCTGTACATGAATTGTTTCCTTAGTTACCTCCTAGGAGAGCCATTTTTGCACAAGCTTATCACTTAATTGTGTTCCGAATCTCCAAATATAGGGTGTATAGAGAGAGAAGGAAATGGCTGAACACATTATGCATGCTGTATTTGACCGTATTCTAGTAACAGTCATATACGTATTCTTTGTATGACTGTAATCCACTTCCATTGCATATTAACAAGAAAAAGAGATGTGATGTATCGTTAATATATGATGTCGCTGTGCCTATCACATGATGGGCAAAGGACGCTGTTTAAAGAGTATTTTGGTCGTGAGTACATCTGTCAGTTCGCACTGTGCCTGGTTTGTATGTGAGTTGGAATCGGTTTGAGCAGGGGTGTAGATCTTCAATAACCCCAATGGTGGGTCTATTTTCTCAACATTGCCAATTAGACGCTGTGTAGTGCTAACGAAGAGGGTGGCACGCTTTAAAGTATCGTCTATTTCCAACCTACCAAACTTGACGACTTCGACAGATTCTGTTGTAGCATCATCCACCGTATGAATGGATTGTAATATCTCTGGTAGGGGGACATTCTCAAAGAGTTCTTCCTCCTTTGCAGTTAACCCGATAGGTTTCTCTCGCGGTAGAGATAGATCACCCTGTATTTCAATGAGTGCCAGTCCTTGTGCGGTGGCAATGATAGTGGTGTAATCACTGAGAGATTTTTCCTTTGCAGGTGCCGTTAGTGATGAAACTGCTCTTTCGACCGATATCTCAGAGACGGGCATGCTGTGCTCTGCGGTACGGTACGGTACTGGGTGATTGCTGTTATCGGTGTTTTGTAGACCGTACAATGTTCACCAAGCTAGTACTGTCCGCGTTCCGTTGTCGTAGCTGACGCGTAAGAGAGCCTATAAATTGCACCAATGTACACGCTCCTTGACGCGTAACAGCCTGACGAAATTTAGCAATTGGGAAAATTGGAGGCGCCCCCTCGCGAAAAACAAAATTGTTCGCGCAGCTCGTTCCTCGTTCCTCGTTCCGCCACAGCCTACACAATTTATGTCTTAGCTCGTAGCGCCCCGGAGATCCTCACTCGTTCCGCTTTTCTCCTTGTCTAGTCTCAATAATTTAGCCGCTCGGCCAACAGTTCATCCCACACACAAAACAACACAAGACATCGAAGTAAAAATAAAAAATCGGCCCACTCCGAACTGGATCGCTGTGCTGTGGCTGAAGTCCGGGAGGGGGCCACACTAAATCTATAGCGTTACCACTAAGGACTAAGGACCACAGCCAGTCTACGACGCAACCCTCTGGCCTTTATCTACAGCCCCCTTCCCTCTTCCTCTTCTTCTTTTTCTTTGCTTTCTGTTTCAGCACACGACATTGCTAAGTTAGCTTAACTTAACCTTTTCCCTCTCCCTCGCACACCAGCGTTAGTTACCCACTTACAACTACATACATAACCTTCATTCACTACAATGATCCACCCAGGAATCCAGGCATCCAAAAGAGCAGCATTCGCTTATCTCTCCATTGCAATGACGATACCATTCCTATTACCAATTAGAACGACAATCACACAAAAGGATGACCAACTCGCTCATGGAACATTCAGCGTGGGAAATGCTTTCAGAATATGAATAACGAGGAAACTCATTCATTTCTAGCAGTGCTATCTTTTCTTCGTCAATTCAATTACAAACAAACTCAAAGAGATGCATGAATATCTCTATATTGTATAACCGGCTATTCTTCCGGTGAAGGACACATTACTTGCGTGTCTAAATTCAGTTCTATTTTCATTTATCATTTTCATTTCCTCACTTTACTTCATCACTTCACTTCTTGGGGAGACTACGGTCTCATATTTCATATATTATCAATCGGCTCTTTGCTTTAGTTTATTCTAAATAACTTAACGCAATCAATTTAATCAACAACAACATACAAATACATACACAACTATTGGTTATACCGTAGATGTAGAGCATTCTGGAAATGAACGTGCTTGATTCCAGGTTCCTTGCTTACCTGGAAGGCCCTTATGGCCTCATTGACGCTCCATCCTAATTTCTCAATTAAGTAACAACATATTAAAAACCCAGTCCGATTCTGTCCATAGTGACAATGCACGACAATATACTGTTTATCATTCTCTCGTTCTTTTATCAATTTGTCGACAATCTCAATGAACTTGACAATGCTGATATTATCTGGTGTCACTTTACTCTCCGTTTTATACTTTACGTATTTAATTCTTTGGAAATCGGTCGGATCATATGATGGAGTATCGGATCCAATATCAATGATAGCGTATATTTCTGGGTGTTGTTTCTCAAAAGTGATTGGATTATGAACTTTATCCGTTTGTCTAAGTGTCTTCATACCTAGAAGGTAACTTGTAGGTTTCTGTGGTGACGTTTCATTGATAATCGGATCAGAAATGGTCTTCACCTTGTTCCATTTAGCAGCATTCTTAAGCCCCCATTTATCACCACTGATGACAGCTTTCACTTGTAGTACCCATGTGCAACTAATATTTAATTGTAAATCTTCAACAAATTTGTAAACCGAACCGGCTAAAAGTTCAGGCTTGTCAAGAAACAGTGAATGATTGGCCTTTGGAATAATTTCGTATTTGAGATCCAATTTTGGGAACCGTCTCTTCCATCCAAGTTGGTGTTTCCGTATGAGTTGTGCAATATTATCCGAATAAGAACTTGGTGTCACCTTGTCTAGCTCCCCACAGCATAACATCACCTTACCCGTATTCAAATTCAAGAGCATATCATCTAACTCTAATTCAGTGGCACACCTGAACCCCATTAAGTATTTCAAGAAAATACTTGAATCAGTATCTAAATTCCACCTAAACTGAGTGAGTCTCTTTAAAATATCGTCATGTTCGTCATCTGCACAATATAAGTAACTTTCAACACTCTTAGAATAGAGGCCTCCAAGACGATCGAAACAGCGGAAATAATCAAATATCCGAGGAAAATACGTACACGCTTGCAAAAACAATCTTTGACTCCATGGAATGCGATTGATCATTTGATTCATTTTGGACTTTTCCGGGAAATATCCACTGTCCTTAATTATATTTGGTGGTGCAAGCATGATCAAGGCTTCACTTTTATTACATGACAGTCGATTAATGAGTTTTGTAGTAATGTGCGTACCCATGGAATGTGATATGAAGATGAACCGTCGATTGGGGAATCTCTGTTCTAATATCTGTGCAAGCATATCCACTATACTATCAGTTTCAAAATCTTCATCTCTCATATCATCCAAGCACAACTCCAATTTGTCCAATGCCTCTTGCGGATAATTGGATAACATTTCATAATGTAGTCCCTTATTAACATCGTTCCTACTAGGTCTCTTAGAATTCCCAAAACCTGGTAAATCGAAACTGAATATATCGGCACAGTTTCTAAACTCTTGCATCAAGGGTTCGAATTGTGACATTTGTCCACCTAAACCGTGAATGAAAACAACAACAGGTAGTGTCTCTATCTTTCTCAAATGTTCCTTGGCATTCTGCAATCCTTTCACGTCACCCTCTTCTAATTCTTTAAGGGATCTTTTATGGAATTCTCTTAATGGATGATCGCTATACATAGTAGCCAGTGTGATTTCACTCAAATGTGACCTACCTTGAATGGGGAAACTCTCTATCTGAGAGTATTTTTCAATCATGGAACAATCGCTAGGTTTCATGTGTAATATTGTCTTCTCAAAATCTGTGTGAAGGTCATTGTTGAAGTATTTACGGATACTACTAATGATGGAGATACGTGCATTGTTGTCAAGTTCTTGCAATTTGCGGAGTTTTGCTAACGTTAGTACCCCGGCATTCCCGTTGTTTCCTATGGGTATTTCGTGTCCCATACCCTGGTCCTGTTCTGTATCCCGCTGTGACGTCGGTGGCGATGTTGATATCGGTGTGGGTGTCATGTTTTCTGGTGAATGGTTACATTTCCAGAATCGTGATTCAGCCATCAACAAGTAACAGGTAACAACTAACTCCCAGCCACCAGCCACCAGCAACGCTGCCTCACCATCCAGCCTCGCTTCTGATTTCTGATTTCTGATAGCGAACTTCTTCCTTCTTCCTTTCTTGCAATGACGTTTCCTGTTTTCTATTTTCTGCATTTTCCCGTTTCTTCTTCGCATAGGGCGGCGGCTCAGCAAAAAACATCTTAATTAAGTGAGCAGTTTCTGGTTTGTGGTTTACTGTTTGAACAGCCGCCACTTCATTTCTACCCCAACCCTTACCTGAGCTGGGGATAAGCGACAGTATGAACCTATTGCTGGTGGCACTTATGATGTTTATCAATGAAAAAAAAAGGTCTCTGCATATTACAGTGGGAGCAGTTTAGTTGTTTAGTTCTTATCCTGCCTTGCACTGCTGTTCGCTATCCACCAACTGATAACTGATAACCTCTTATCGTACCGTACTTAATAATTTATCGCTTAATGGGGAAATTTACCCAATTCGTGAAATTAGAATAGAAGGCGGGAGAGAAGAAATTGAAATGATAGAGAGAAGAAAAAATGTAGAGAAAGAGGGAGCAAATGTAAATCTAGGGGGAAATGAGAGTCAAAGGGAACCTCTTCTTTCGCTGTCATGGCTTAAATGGTGGGAATTATCAATCTATACAACAGCAGAAAGAAGTACACGCACTGTGCAGACATGCAGACAGTGCAGCCACGTCTAAACCAAAGTGCAGGTCCACTGTTGGATCCGTCCAAAAGGGAACACGTGGAGAAATCCTATGTTGGTGAGTTGCAGATGCAAAGCGGCTCCGGTATTATTCCAATTAAATCATTCAATTCTAGGTATCAACTTTGCAAAAAATTGGGCTCTGGCAGCTTTGGAACCGTTTCATTGTATAAACTGAAACCCGGCGTTATGGAACAGCTATTGAATGACATGGAGAACTGTCAAGGATCGCTATTGAACCCATTATCAATCAAATACAAGTACTCAAATGATTTGGTTGCAATTAAGACTATGAATAAGAAGTTGAAAAGAATCACTGATTACTCTCGGATTAAGGAAATCCAATTCATCTTCTCTGTTGACTCACATTTTAACCTCGTCCAGATTGTTGACGTCTTCATTGACAGAACTCAGTTGAAATTGAATATTGTCATGGAAAACTTGGATCAAAATCTCTATCAGTTGATGAAATCTCGGAAAAATAATATCTTCTCTGCAAGGACTCTTAAGAGTATTTTGTCACAGTTGCTCAGTGCAATCAGGCATATTCACCAATATGCTTTCTTTCATAGAGATGTCAAGCCTGAGAATATATTGGTAATGCATAACGTCAACTACTTTGGTTCAAGATCAAATATTCCAGCAAGTCAATTCCAAAACTCATACATCATCAAGTTGGCAGATTATGGACTCGCAAGACATGAAAATAATGAGAAGCAATTTACCGCTTATGTCTCTACAAGATGGTACAGATCTCCGGAAATCTTGCTTAGACAATCCCATTATTCTTTTCCAGTGGATGTTTGGGCCTTTGGATGCGTTGCTGTTGAATGTGCTACCTTCATTCCAATGTTTCCTGGATCTAACGAGTTGGATCAATGCTGCAAAGTTATGGAGTTTTTGGGAAACCCAACCAAAGAGTTTTATGACAGAGCCACCAATGAACGGCAAAAAGATGGAAAACTATATCTTCAGAGCAACTCTTATTATCATATACCATTTGGAGGCTTCTGGGATGAAGCTCAACCGTTAGCGGATAAGCTTGGTCTCATTTTCCCATCCCATTTTGGATACAGGCTTGAGGGATACATTCAGAAGAGTGACTTTACCATGCAAGAGAAGAATGATTTTTTCCAAATGGTGACATCCTGTTTAACATGGGACCCGGAAAAAAGGGCTACTGCACAAAGTTTATGCAATCTGCCTTATTTCCGAAATTATGTTACCTCTTTGAACTCTCAAAAGGAGAATGATTACATGGTGAGAAACAGTTATCGCCATAACTACACATACGGTACTAACAATATTGCCCTGCCAATTCCAGTCCATGCTGCTGCAAATCAAGTTCCTCATCAACACTATGACTCAACATTCAAGAGCTCCATGTTGTTTGCAGGAATTGCACCGTCAAGAGTGGTGCATGAGAATCAGCAACATACATACCAAAGTACAGGTAAGATTAGGGAAACTCCAATACTCCACAGACAGGAAAACTCAACCCAGAACCATAAACAGCCAATTGGATTAGGTTTCATGAGTAAGCTTAATATGTTTGGGAAGCAACCAACAGTCGTTACTGCATCCACCAAGAAGGATATAGAGCCATCCATTATAGGACAACAATCCACGCATATTCCGCAAAGCAATAATTCAAAGTCGTATCCTGCGGTTAAACCTTTCAAAACAGACCATACTCAACAATCTTTCCAATCAGATCCTATTGATGATTATGTTTCAATGTTCCCCAAAGATTCCAATTTCAACGAGTTTGAAAATACTGAGATTGCTGGTATTGATGATGAGATAGAGGTTCCTATAGAAAATGTGGATGTCAACGGCAATGATGCTGGAGAACTCGAAGCTTTACGTGTTGAGCAATTGCTTGCCCAATCCAAATCTTTCAACGCCACCAAAACAGACGGGTGTCCGCATAAGGTTGTAGATCATATCGGTCAGACCAATGACGAAGACGACGACGATGATGATGACCAAGAAGAAGATGACGAGGAACTGGAAAATGAATTGATGTCTTTAGAACTTGGTAAGGTGTCTGTTTTCCTTCATGATTCTGAGCTACAAGAAAAAGCTTCAAACAATCCTGTGTCCATCAACAATACATCTGAGAGGAACTACGACTTGATTGATGCCATAAACTTTGCGTTGGATGATGAATATCAGAACGGCCATCTTGATATGCACTCATGGCAACGGGAGAATAACTGATACTTGTCTTTCCAAATTGTTTTCTTGTTGAAGTATAGGCATACATCATCTTGCATGACATTCTTTCCTTTTTCGCTCTTATTCGGGTTCGCCTTTGCATTTCAACGTCTTTTATGATGTTCGTTTCATTTTCAATCTATTATATCACCACGCCTAAGCGGTAGTATCTTTGCTAATACATTTTTATCTATCTACCAAGTATCTTAACTTCTATAAACAATTTAATAATAGGAAGGCTACGAACTAATTATAGCTTGACATAATCTGCATTTGAGCCAAATGCTTGTCCTATCGGCCCGACTATAAACTCAACGTTATCATCATCAGAATCGGATTCGCTTTCCTGAGTGTCCTTTCCTAATTTCCCTTTACAGCTTTCATCTTCGGCAGCATCATTCTTGTCATAAACAATTTGGATGACATTATCATTGTCCTTATTTCTCATCTCAATTTTGGCTGCGTGAATGTTATCTCTCTCAACCATATTCGAGTTATGCAAGCATGTACATTTATGTGGATCCAAGCAGCGTCCATACTCCTTTAAATCAGGACATTGAAATGTGTGAGTGAACCTACATTGTAGTCCATCTTCACAATATCCAGAACATGCAAAAGGTCGGCAAATCGGCACAGAAGGGTTTTCCTTCTTATGTGTGAATATGCAATTCTCATTATTACACTCATCGAGCTGGAAGAATTTACAGCTCGGAGAATTAAACTGAGTTGGAGTGTGTGAATAATGACATATTTTATTGAGACATTTATGTGCTGGGTTTGCCTGCATGGTAGGGCATAGGGCAATGCGGTTTGGATCGTGTTTGTATATACAATAAAGTCGCGGACACACTCCACTAGAAGTGTAAAACTTGCATGGCATGTTGTTCTTGTTTTCATCATATTTGCTGTATAACGAACCCCTTTGGCGGTGTTTAAATCACCGTTAGTATGAAAAAATATTGGTGTTAGTATCTTGTTGATGATGGAATTGTTGGCGACATACACTGCGGGTACATACATGGCGGCAGGAGTTTCAAGGTGGTAATTCCCATTAGGTTGCTTAATATAATTCTTTCCCTTGTAAGTTATGAACGCTGGCATGTCGTATGCGTTTCTTAGTGCTTTTTTCGTTATTTCATGGTTGGTAGACAATAGACATAGGCATCTATCATTATGAATGATTAAAAACTTGTATCCACTGAAAAATAATCGATTGAGTCCACGATGATACGCTCTGTTCATGAGAATCTTTTTTATGAATGGGTTGTGCATGTCCGGTTCTTCGTATTGATTTTGTTTGTTTGAGGGCGGCAGTGAAGTTAGTTTCTGAGGGAGTATATCATTCACATGTGGTACATTATTTGCATTGTTAGTACTGTTATTTCCTGGCTTCCTTATTTTTCCTATGGGCACTTTATTACTATTTGTGACAGGATTGATCATGGCTCGTACATTTGCAACTTGACTGTTACCATTTGTAGCTTTGTGTTTCAGTTTTCTTTGTTTCAGTTCCAATAGTCGTTCAACAAGATGTTTCTGTTCTTCAATTTGACTTTGAAGTTTGGCAAGTGCTTCCTTGAGCTGCTTCTCTTCGTCTATATCATTGGACATAATGTGTGTTAATCTTGGGTCTCTGTGGGTGGTGGCTCTTTGGGTCATAAGTGGCAAAAGTGACGAGGAATACTTGAAGAGATCGAATGAGAAGTTAGCTTCATTTCTCATGATCATCAATCTTCAATCTTCAATTCACTCAATTTATCGCCGAGACATGCTATTATATCTCCGGATAGATTATCATTATGATTCATGAACAATATAGCGTACCAACATCCGTGATTCTCACATCACACAGCATAAAGATCACACAAAAGATGCTCAATAAGTTGGTATGAGGTTTACATCTACTTTTGCCGAAACTATTAATGAAATAAAGAATGTGCCATGATAATGATTTTCTAAGATATGCACATTCAATTCTCAGCACGGATTCATTCTTTCACTCTTTTACTCTTTTATCTTACTTCTCAATGACACCCTGAAACGCCACAGCGCAAACACTGGGTTTGAGACACAGATTACAACTTTATCATGTCCAGCTATTCTCTCAATCAAATCAAGACATATGCCCACGATTCTATACAGAACATTATACCTCTTGACGATGAGTCAATTAATGAAATGATACAATACGCTTTGTCGTCTTTTAAGACACGGGCCGCCATGAGTAATCACTTCTTAGATCTCCTAGGACCGAGTGATGCTACCTTTCAATTTGTGAGTAAGCTAGGGGATATGATATTTGGTGCAGAAAAATCCACCAATACTAGTAGCAATGTCGAGAAACCCAATTCGAAAAAGGGAAATGTGGCGACAATGCCAACTATGTCAGATTCACTTAAGCCTAAAGAAAGGCAAAGTGCAGAAACAAGTAATAAGAGTAACATCAAATCGAAGCCCAAAGCTGCAGGTATACGATTGGTTAAAAAGCAGCCCGCCACTTCAAAGGGACGAATGGCGGGTAACACGTCGAAAGGTGCTACTACGTCTGATCTCTTCAATATGAAACCAACTACTGTTGAAACCGATAGAATCAAAAAGAGGGAAGTCAAGATGAAGTTAGATAGTATTGAAGATCTTGATGAAGTCTTACTACAGCTTGAGATATCAGCGAGAGGTGATAAGAATGACAACGACATTCGTATTTGCAATTGCAACGCAACAAGACATAAGTTGTTTGAGATGTACCCTAACTGTCTCAATTGTGGTAAAATTATATGTGAGAAGGAGGGACTCCAGCCATGTTCATTCTGTGGCAAATCATTGATGGCTGAGGACGAAAGGAGGGAAATGCTAGAAGTAGTAACCAAAGAGAAAGAAAGCTTGGAGCGTGATGCACTAGCTAGACTTGAGCAGAGCGTCAACAAGACCGCCCCTAAACCAAAGAAGAAAAACGTCATTAGAGTGACTCTCAATACTCCTGGTCAAAATAATTTCAAGGTTCATGAGCAATTGTACAAACAAATAGAAGAAATGAATAAGGGCAAGCAAGAAATGCAGGAAGCGAAAAAGCAACAAACGGAATTAGTGAAAAAGAATGAGGAGGAACTAAGTTACTATAAGTCTAGACATAATAAGGATGAAGAGTTGATAAAAGCGGAAGAGAGGTTGGCAATGTTATTGAATTTCCAAGATAATGGTGCTGAGCGTACGAAGATCATTGACCACGCTGCTGATTTTGATACTCCTACTGCGGAAACAAGCGGAAGTCTATGGGCTTCACCAATGGAGCGTGTGTTGCAGTTCAAGAGACAGCAAAAGTTACAAAAGAGAATGCACGATCAAGAACTACAAAGATCTGGCCGTGGTGCAACCGTTATCAATGTCGACATAAAGAATGGCGAGGCCGTGTACCAGAACGTCGACACTAGCGAAACTATTGGATCAGTTACTGACAACCTTTCAGATGATGATGAGATTGTCGCATTACAAGAGCGTGTTAACAAAGAGAAGTTAAGTAAATTCCATGAAGAGACTCAGAACACTTACGATTTCACTGGCTTTGAGAAGACTTTCGTCAAACCAATATACAGAGGTGATGCAATGCCCAATAATCGTGTGGATCGAGAAGAACACTCTGCGATAAACAACATACTTGCATCGCTCCCGGTATTGGGCAGTGTCGTTCAGCCTGGTGACGCGCAGGAGCAAGAAGACCGGTTCCTTACTATGGCCGGAGTGTAATGTCGTGTAGCAGCCGTATACTTCTATAGAGCTGCAAAGAAACCCTCCCAGCGCGGAAAACTTTCCCCTTGGTAAATCCATGGAGTTTTTCACCGAGAAAACGGAAAAAGTATAAAAGCGGCCCTTCCCCCCAGCAATGAATACCGAACAATATTGTACGTGCGCGGACACATCTTGATCTATTTCAAGAGACCACATCAGTAGAGGTTATACTATATCGTATAATTTCTGGGAGGATTCGTCCTCCCACAATAGAACCATTTGAGAGATGACCATTCAGCCGTTGCTGCTGTCTTAGGGCTTGCCGGTCGTCGTCAAAGTCAGCTAAATGTTTGTCGACTCGCTTAACAACCTTGTCACGGCTAACATTTCGTTTCAGGTTCTTAGATTGATTGGTTTGCGTCAGTTACAGATTTGATGTTTGGTAAGCTTTGGCCTTAGGTTAGAGCTGTTCATTCGTCCGACTGATTGTACTCCAACAGCTTCTAACAAATCCTAGTAATTTGGAATTTTTTGTAGTTACTTGATATCTTCTTTTTGTGGAAGGCGATAAAGGATACACCGGGCTAAGTTTATTTCAACCCGTTTATCAATGAAAACATGTCAATTTTAATCCATTAACGCCAAACCTCTTTCAGGTTTCAGTTGTACAGTGATGGCTGATTGCACATTGAACGCTGTGCAGTGATTTCTATACGTAACGACGGTATGGTGTGTATGGCCGGCCTATGGGCAGGTAGAATCAAATGCGTAATGTTTCGTTTTGATTCAAAGAACTTACACGAGAGATGTTATATACAGCAGAATCTATTATCGGGCTTGTCCAAGTATGAATGAGGCTAGCAGTCATTGAGTACATCGAAATAGGCTTCCTTCACGTCGACTTCTTATCCCCACTCGTTCCAGGATCGGCGCCTGTGTTTCCTTCCTTTTCGGCCTTAGCTTTAGCCTTCTGGAACTCTTCCAGATACTGAAGTTCGTTCTTGATTCTTTCCATCGATCTGTAAACCTTTGACTGAATGTAGAAAGAACCACCCTTCTCCTTAGCGTTAGTATCAAACAAGTATTGATACTTTTTTTGTGCCTTATCTAAAGACAATCCACTCAGATCCACATCTAAGATCTTACATGCTTCGTCCAACGATATATCACTGTCTCTAGAAGCAGCTGAACTTTGCTTGCTCTTGCCATCCGGCTTTTGAGCTTGTTGTGCGGTAGTAGCCGCAGCAGCTTCTTTGTATGCTTCAGTGAAAGCTCTACCAAACACTCTCGCTCCTGTGAAAATCACCTGTGCCAACAACCTGTGAGCCATATTAAAGATGAAATATGTATTGGGCGTCTAGAATCAAGACAATGTCCTATGTTCTGTTCTGTTTTGTACAAGGTTAAGTAGATTATCGATCACCTCTAGGGATTTTGATCCTTAGAATTGATTCCTTGTCTTCTCTCCGATTCATGGCGAAAAGAAACATCTCGAAGAAAAAACCCGTCGGCGCGTCGATTTTAGTAAGAGCTCGGAAAACCTTCCCTTTTCGGCTCTTTTTAAAACACCCGTGCACAAGTCCCCTAATCGTTCCGCTCGTTTTGCCCTCGTATACTATCGTTTAACACCGTATAGAGCTCGCAAGTTGTAGCTTTAAAAAATATAGGACGCAGATTATAGGTTACGGGCCTTCATACTGTCGGCCACAGCTTCTGTTTTGTTGGCTGTGGGGTATCTCGGAGCGACTGAACTATATAGAAGGTCTACAGTAATACGACATCCATATAATCTGAGCCACTGAACGTGCAAGTTCGCCTGATTTCATTTATCAACTGTTACTCGTCGTATAACTAAACTATATCAATCGTGACGATTTAAGTGAGACACCATATCCTCTAGTCATTCCTTGACATCCGGTGCACACACAAACACAACATTCCAACTACCCAATACATTCATCATATCCCCTTCTTGTACATTAGCCGTCAACGGTCCATATATTCTTTAGCACTTTCCAAATGTCGTCTTCAGGAACAGCTCCTTTACCTCAGCTAGATTCACAAGATAACGAGGCTGCTGGATTGCTCATGCTTTTCTCTACCCAATCACAGAAGCGTACACCGACGAATACGGTACCCAGTGGTACTACCGTACCATCTCGTGTACCAGATGAAGTACGCTTAAATGACTCAATCCATACAGAGTTCCCGAACGAGACTTCCGCAGTGGCCGAGCCGACCCGAACATCTTCAAGCTCCTCGAACACATCCAATAGACATCGTCGAGAATCTTCGCAGTCACAATCACAGGCACACAGAATAGATACGATAACCAGATCTCCGGGGCCGGCAGCGGCTGCCCTTGCTAGTGGAAATGGATCAAACAAAGCCATCGTTGCCGCTGCTGCTTTGGCAGCTGCAGCTGCAACTCCGTTACCCGTTATGCATAAAGCTGGATCTTCTTTTTCTAATGAAGCGCCCCCTTCAATTGATGCACAGCTACAGGACCAAATAGATATGAACCAAGAAGCTCCAACGGTGTCAAATATTGTTGTGAAGGATGAGAAAAGACCAAAGAGAAGCACAGAGAAAAAAGAGGAAAGAAGCACGAGTAAAAAGAGGGAAGAGAGGGGACGTGACACGAAACCCAAGCCAAGAAATGACACTAGGAAAGCATCACCGCCTCCATATGCAGTTGGACCCGATGCTGGTATTATTAGTTGCGTGTGTGGTTATGATCACGACGATGGGTTAACCATACAGTGCGACAAGTGCTTCAGATGGCAACATTTGATCTGTATGGGATTTAAATCTATCGATGATACCCCAGATGATTTTCAATGTAATCTCTGCAATAAGAACTTACATGTGGATGAACAAAGGGCAAAACAGCTACAAGAAAGCTATTTGAAAGAGGAACGATCAAAACGGAAAAGAAGTCCCTACGTTAGTGATTCTAACAAAGATACCGGCAAAAATGTTGGCGCTCCGCAGTTCAAGAAGAAAAAAATTGAAGAACAAAATATGGAAGTATCGGGGGTGAACAAGTACAGAACACTATATTTCCCTATAGATTACTTTGTGTTCAAAAGTTCTCAAATAAAGGCTTTGTTCAACCAGCTTCCTGACCTGTTGAAAAAGGACAATTCTGTTGTAAAGGTGGAAAGATTGAACCTGAACAGGCTAGTCATTAACTCACAAAACCTGAACCTTAGAAATCCTGCTGAAAGCTCGAAAGTCAAGTTCACAGGAATATCTAAACTAGGATTATATTCAGCTAAGCCTATCCGAGAGGGCAGTTGCATTTCACTCTTGTATGGTGAAGTAGATACAAAGCAAAATTACATCACCGAAAAGGTCAACAAGTACTGGTTGCTTGGATGTCCCAAGCCGCATGTTTACTTTCATCCTAATTTACCTATTGCTGTTGATCAGAGAGGATTGGGAAATTTCTCCAGGTTCATAAGAAAGGCTTGTAAGCCAAATTGTGAGATACGCACACTTCTAATTAACAAAAATGAGATCGGATTTGCTGTCTTCACGACAATAGATATAAAGGCCGATCAGGAGCTAACTCTGCCATGGGAATGGGACGATGGACACCCAATCTTGAGAATGATCAATGAGGATATCACATTTGATCAGTTTGAAATTAAGGAAAAAATGACAATCATCAACTCAGTCCTCTCAATTCTGGATTTAACTGATTGTGCTTGTAGCAGCACGTGTGCCTCGGACTGCGTCATCAGTAAGATCAAAAAGTCATCTGCATACTTACAAAGGAATACAAGGAAGAATGCCATCTCCCAAATCACCACGACACCAAATCAGAAACATATACCTATCGAACAGAGGTTGAAAGAAAGACAAGTACATATCGTAAATGGTATCACACATGCTTCATCATACAGAAACACAGAAACTAATAGCAAGATTACTAATGACCTGATGAACATGAATGACGGTCGATCCGACTCCACACATTCTATGGCTTTTACTGAAACTGATACGATCAAAGACCAACGTGATATTGATGAAAATGCAGATTATGTCTTCAAACCAAAGATCAAGAATTCATACAGTATCCACGTACTTCCAAAGCAATTTGAACTGATTAAGAAATATAGTAAGATAATAACTCCGGTTACTACAATTCCAGCTCATGTTGCTACACCAAGGCTTGAAAATGCGGCTGATGGAGAAATAACCGAAGAGACGTTGAACAAAGAACTTCCCATACCCATTGAGATCAATCCTACCTTCATGCAGAAACTGAACAAGACAGTGTCGAGTGATACCATCGCAGCTTCAAGTAGTGCTGAACCAGGTGCCAATGTCACCACCGGCTATGTCGAAGACAGGCCTAAAATCAAGAAGAAGTTCAGTTTAGCCGATTATAAAAAGAAAAAGACAGCCTAATTCCGGCTTTGAGTCTGATCTGCTGGGTTCTTTTGTTTTGCATACATATAGCGTATTCACAACCCCCTTCAAAATCCTGCAAACAGTTGTGTATATGTGCAGTGGAGACTACCAAATGTGCTGTGCACGAATTGCATTAACTGGCTTAGATTCGCTGCATAAAGATATATCGTTACAGCTTCCTGAAGTCCACAAGCTCATGGTTATGGCTGCAGTTAGTTCTTGAAATGCTTGATCCAAACATTTCTTCGATTGCTAATTTTTACCATATAATCTCGTTTGGGAATTTAAAGGTGCACAATTTCATCTAAACACTGAGTTTTGGAACCTGTATACTCTCGCTAGCTCTTAACATTAACGAACATTGAATTAGTGGCATATTGCTGAAAACGGCACGGCATCTTGAAGCCCTCAGCGAATCTCATTGCCGTTAGCGGACAATGACGTACTTATACGGCAATTTATCCATTTTTAGGGACAAGTTTATATCGGAGAATTTTTTCAATTAGCTCCGAGCGTTCACGGAATTGATCCAGTCGCCCCGGAGTGGTAAAGCGAATCTTTTGCAGAAGCTGGCATTGTGGAAACGGTTTTTTATGTTGCTTGCCGAGACGCTGGTGGAAAACTATAGTAAGGAAGCAATATAGAATATCCGGTACAAGTTTTGAATAGTACAACGGGCTGTTTGAGACATATTTATTAGGTTAAAAATACAGTATAAAACAACAAGCAAATAGAGCAGAGAAAGAGAGAAGTGAAGAAGTAAAAATTGTAGATTCAGCTCATAGGTATGAGCATCAATCAAGAAATTCCAAAAAGCAAACAAAAGCGTAGTAAAACAAGTAGCAGAGAGTATGCAAATCGGTTAGTTAAGTAAGCTCTTCACGGAAATTTGCCTTGAAGATCTTGCAACGGCACTTACAGTGCTCGTAGCTCTAAAATCCACATTGTTTATGCTAAAAAATGGGACCTTAGCAATCGAAGGTGCTGAGAGCATGGTGAATTGATATGGGGAAAGAGTTGGTGATGCGATTGGGGATTCAACATCACTGGAGTGCGTCGAGTCTACACACATATCCGGTTGGGATGGAGATGTGTGTTCGAACTGTGGGAGTTGCACAGGCGTTGATGGCATTGCTTGCACATGTGGAACTGGAGACTTTGACCTTAATTCGGTAAGTACGGTTGCTGCAATTTTGTCATAGTCTTTGGCTGACTTTTTCAACTTTCGTGATGCAGTAGATAATGACGAGAATGATGTGGATGGTAATGCTTTGTTCAGCTCTTCTTCAGTTGGATAGACGCACTGTAGGTTGTTTCTCAGGCATCCGGAACAGGCTGGTTTTCTTTCGTCACATTTCTTCTTTCTCTTTCTGCAGCAGAAACAACCCGTTTTCGTTCTGGTGATTTTCTTCTTCTCCTTCACAATATGAGATGAGGAGTTTGCTGGTGGAGGTTGACAAGCAAAGCCGATAGCTGTGGAATGTGCAACTTCAGCGCTTGAGCCATGGTTATGGCTAGAAATACAGCTCACAGAGCCGCTGTTGTTGTTTTTGTTAGCCGAAGCGTTCAACTTTATGATCTTTTGGTATTCACGGTAGTTAGCCATTTTCTTATTGTGAAATTCTTTTGGTTAGTGGAATAATGAGAAGAGGGAAGAAAGAACTACAAGTTGCACGAATAAGAAGAAAGAGAGTGATACTTGCACTCAAGAAAAGTTTGCAGGTCGTGTTATGCCCCTTCTACATCTGTTGCATCCTCGAATAATCGTTATTTGGGCACGCCCAGTCTTAAAGTGGGTAACAAGGCACGGCAGTCATCGCTTCATCCTTTTGAGGAAAGGTGCCCCTATGCGGAGATCCAAACCGACACTTCACACCGAAAGAGGCAACCGCAAAAATTGCCGCGCTATTGAGAACCACCGTATCAGGCAGTCACTGGCGAAGAAAGTGTGTTTTCGGTGCCAGCTGCTGTTTATGGATGCTACAAAAGGACACCGTGCTAAAACTTGCCGTTCGCAGCTGCAGGATCGATCAATGCGAGGCGCGAGCGCGTCATAGTCCGCGTACGGCAGTCAGGAAAAATGTCCGTTTTTTTAGACCGAAAAAAAAGTGGCTGGAAACGGCAAGCGGTGATTCAGTTGAGGCGCGGCGGGCACTGCTTTAGGGTTAAATGTTAAGCGCGCTGAAAAATTGCTCAATTGGGCAACATTTAGCGCGTCTGTGCTACTCAGTGGAATCGAGAATGGATATGGAGAACCGTAGCAAAATGATTAGACAATTCTGCTACGCTTAGCCTTGTTGCGGCCATATTGGTTCCGCGGTAAGATATAGGTTGAGGCGAAATGTGCAGGGTCTACAGATCTGGGACTAATAACAGTAAATCTTAAATTCAATAAACAAAGTAGTAAATGCAAATAACAAAAATAATAGTAGTAATATGTGTGTTTGATAAAAAGCTCAAGTCATCAAGATGACGCTAACTCAGTGAAATACTGTCTTAATATCAAAGACAACATTTCAGGTAGTTCGTTAATGTGGTGAACAACAACATAGAACTCGAATGGGAAAGTATCCAAGTATTTGTTCACTTGAAGCTTCATCTTTCCACTTTCATCGGTTGTGTAGCTTGCTTGACTCATATCAAGAATAGATTCCTTACTATTCAATCCGTCAATGACAACAAACACAATCATCACCTTCTCTTCTCTCGCTCTTCTCACCAACCTCTGAATGGTTTCATGGTCTTCACAGACACCATCAGATAAAACAATTTCCAATTGCCACAAGTCAGAATCACCGGTAGCTCTTGCTTCGTTGAAAACCTTCAAGGATTTGGAGACGAGTTTTTTTATATCAGTTCTCGTATCATCGAATTTGAACTCTCTGAATACGTTGATACCTGAATTAGCACCAAATTGCTTCTCAAACGGATGAACAACCTCAGCGTCGCTACCAAACTTCATAATAGAAATTTGGCCGGACTCTAATTGAGATAAGGATTTAGAAACTAAGGCCACACTTTCAAATGCAATGTCAACTGCATGAGATTCAGACATAGACTTGGAATCGTCCAAGGAAATCATAATCTGGTATTGTCTCTTACTTGGTTTCGTTCTTCTCATCCAAATTTTATCCTTTCTAAATTGGGAAGCAATGTATGGAATGATTCTCTTCATATTCAACCTCTTACCGGTCTTGTAGTCACCCTTCAATTTGGTTGATAACGTAGGTTCCAAAATCAACCTCAATTGCTCACATAGAGAAGAAGTCAAATCTCTTGTAGAATCATCTGCCTTCCGCCATAGTTCTTCAGCCTCTTCGTATGGCCTCAAATCTTGTTCAAGCTTAGGCGTATCTATGTGCAAGCCATCCTCAAACTCTTCCTCCTCGGATGAGTTCAGATCAATATCCATTTCCATGTTCATGTCGATCGGAATGTCACCATTCTCTGCGTTTCTCTCATTCATGAAGCCTGATCGCTTCTCACCCGCAAAGTCGTCATCATTTTCTTCCATTTCGACGTCGGCAACTTCATTGCTTGGATCTTCCTCATTATTGACTGGATCTACCTTCTCGTCACTCTTATCAACGTCAGCCCGATCATTTTGTTCATCTTCATCGTCGTCAATGGCCATGTCATCATTGATGGACTGGATCTGCTCCTTGTTAGCAGCTCCCAATGCTTGAGTTTCATTCTCAGCATTATCACCTTCTAAATGTTGGAACTCATCTGGGGCTTCGCCCGTTTTTTGATCCACCATGTCATCATCAGTAGCTTCCTTTATCTCTTGTCTTCTTCTGTGGAATTCTTTTAGAGAATCTCCAAGTTGTTTCATAGATTCAGCAGCTTGATCTCTTGAGGCTTCATTCTGTTCAGGGTTTTGATCCTCCTCTTCGGCATCCTCTTTCTCCTCATTTTGGAAATCTGCACCTCCATTACTTGCACCTACATCTTCTTTCTCCTCGTTGGCATCAGCATCAGCACCTTCGGATTTAGTACCAGATTGTTGCTTCACCGCGGAATCATCATCAATATCGTTGGCACCGGTCTCGGCACCCTCTAAACCTTCAATTTCCTCTTGTTCTGCGTCATTCTTAGACTCTTCTTCCTGCTTGTTGTCTTCATCTTCACCTTCTTCACCTCCCTTCAATTCTTCATCGGAGTCTTCGCCTGCTTCTTCATTAATTTCGTCTTTATCCACCTCCATACCTTCTTCGTCTTCCTGGTTCTCTTCTCCTTCTTCATCATCAACCTCGCTATCAGCAGGTGCTCCTTCGACTTCTTCATTTTCTTCATCGCCCTCCGGTTCTTCTTTATCCATCTCAACGTCAGCATTTTCGTTACCATCAGCATTGGTATCATCTTCTTCGGCGCCATCATCTAAATCATCCTCAAACTTGTCGTCATTTTCTTCATCGCCGTCAGAATCATCACCTTCAGAGTCTAGGTTTATATCATCAGGAAGCTCTAATGCATCGGCTTCTGGTGCCATATTGTCAAACTGTTCATTTTCATCGTTCTTAACTTCATCTTCCTGCTCACCAACATCCTCTTCATCTTCTGCATTATCATCATTTTCCTTGTCTTCCTCTTCTGCATTGTCATTAGGCTTATCATCTTCTTTACCATCTTCCTTACTTTCATTCTTTTGATCATTTTCCTTCTCATCGTCGTCATCTTCCTTTGCTTGCATATCGTCGTTAGCTTCAGAGTTGTCAGGCATCTCATCAGATTCCTTCTCCTTGCTATTAGAAGATGCCTCTTCATCCCACATCTTATCATCAACAGCATTGGGATCCATGTCATCAAGATCATCGATCTCTTCGTCCAACTCTTCTTCGTCTTCCTTGTCATCTTCGTCCTCGTCTTCCTTTTCTTGATCTGAAACATTCTCCAACTCACCGCCCATTTCTCCTTCAATGTCAACAGCATCATCATTTTCTTCTTCTTGATCATCTCTGTTCTTCTCTTCATTAGGCTGTTGGGCTTGTTCACTCAAATCTTCATCGTCTTCAACATCATTAGAGTTATTCTCTGCACCTTCACCGTCACCAAGTCCAGTACCTTCTTTCAAGTTATTATCTTCCTTCTCTTCACTTGGTGGCTCTGGCTGACAGAATCCCTTTGAGCAAATGGTGTATAGAATAGTAGATAACTCGAAGGAGCCTCTAGAAACGTCAACATAATTGTTCTTCAGCTTACATTCAATGACTTGAACTAAGTTGAAGTAATGCTGAATGATAGGTAATGCATGTTCAATGATTGCCGATGCAGTGACACTGTCCTCTTCAGAAAATTCAATAGATCTCAGAATATTGATGATAGTATGTGCTTTTCTGGTCATAGAAGCAGGGTACAACAAATCAACGTACTTGTTGAGTTTCTTTTGAGAGTTTGTTAGCCACTTTTCATCGTCATCGTCCTGGTCAACTTCCATATCATCAATGCCTTCAGATTTCTTCTCTTCTTCAAAGTTGAACTTGTGAATTCGTTGAACAGAAACCAAAATAGAATTGAAAATATCACGGAATGCATGCTCCAGGTCTTCCATATTATGACTCTCAATATTACTGATATCGGTAGTGACGTCAAACTTATAGTTTTGAGATTCAAGCCACTGAAGGATGAAATCTGCAACAAAAGCCACTTCGTGATTGTTTGATTTCCAGATGGACAAGTTTGAAACAAACGCCTGATAAAATGACAACAGCTCCTTTGAGTTCTTTGCGTCTAATGAGCCTAAAATCTGATGATTAGAAATGACAAGCTTTTCAACAAATGACTTTGCACTGGTGAAAATAGAAGCATCATAAGTCTTACCTGTGAACTGTGAAGCATTAGTCAATGACTCAATAGCAAAATCAATAACACTAGGAGCTTGCTCAATGAATTCATGAATACTTTGCCTTGTACTAGAGATTGAAGACTGCTCGGCAGAAGATATCAATTTGTTTTCACTGTGCGTCGTAAAAATCTCTAGGTTGTTGATCATGTCGTGTAGTGA
>JAMYHI010000296.1:0-25328 GCA_025531525.1 Pichia sp. P7020A | reverse complement strand
CTTAAACGGTTAGCCACTGTAGTAAATAATAGAGGGGAGAGTTGATACATGTTAGTATATTGTCGCAGATGATTTGGGAGAAAGTCGTTGCCTTAATGTCAGAATGAGTTGTCAAAAGAAGTTGATGTATTAAATATCCAGGTAGATGATTGACCTCAATTTTAGAGGAGAAGAGCCGAGACTATTCCATTTAGGGAAATTGCATTGAGCGTATATGTGGTAGTTCTTGAAGCAGTTCTGTATCAATGTATTAAGTAAAGTATTTTCTAGCAGAGATGCCATTTCATGTTGAACTGCTTTGGCTGTTCTTTTGGCATGAATTACAACACACTTTCACTGTTTGATAGCTTATGATGAGTAGGTTTCAATATGATATCGTGGTGTATTAACAAAGCGTGCGTGTATATCTTAACTTTTCATCATATTTCAAATAGATAATTCAATTCAATTTTTCAATATAGTTCAGTTCGGTTCAGTCTTCAATCTTCAATCTTATGACATCTAGACGGCGTGATATGACGTTTAGTACGTACTCTTGATATAATCTGGTGTTGTCTGTTGAAGGAGGGTTCAAAGAAGGTATCTACACGTATACACACATCAATACAACAGGCCCTTCACATAGAAAACTTTGCAATACTAACGTCCAATCAACCATACAATCGCAGTAGCAGTAGCAGTCGCCAGTCGCTAGTGCCAGTCGCCCAATCCGGCAGCCGGCCCCCCAGAGACCAGATTCGCCAGCCGGTAGGGCAATCCCCCCACACGTCCACGCCCAGGCCCCCGGCGGGCAGGCGTCGCGGCAACAGAATAGCGAACAAGCGAGCCGGCACAAACGGCCAGCAGAGCAGTAACAGTAGCGGCGACAATAGTACGCCAGTAAGCGACGCGGAAAAAAATTAAGCTAGCAGCAAGGCAAAGTGTGTGCGGTGCGCGGGGTGGACAAGAGGGCTTTTCAAGATCACGTGCTGAAAATGGGCTGAGCGGGTAGCGCAACAATAAACTTCGCTGATATGCACAATAATTGAAAATATCGACTGTACGAGCATTTATCGACTGATCGTAACGTGACTTGTTCGTACCGCTCGTACCGATCGTATTTGCTCGTACCGGGGCCATGCTCGCTCATTTCTCGGCTCATGTTTTCGGAGTACTGTTATCTCCAATTTTTGAGCACGTAACGGTCGCAATGAGTGCATGCTATTAGGATAAATCTCAAGATAATAATGGTCTTATGTGATGATCACGGCGGAACGACACTAAACAGGCCCGCGCGTCTGAGCAACGGGCCACAGATTGCAGAGAATGTTTATAAGATAGCTGCTTCGTCCTCTGTTTCGATGACCATATATCTTTGTAACAGCCTTAGCGTAACGCAAAGCATATACCAAGTACCTCATTCTTTCCCCTTTTTGGCCTCTTTCTTCCCTCAGTATACGCAACGATGACTGAAGTGTTTAACTCTACCGTGCTGGAAACTCTCGAAGCGCCAACTCTGTTTAAGGTGGCAGAGAATGTCTTTGCAACTCAACATCAACTCAATATCGCCGAAAAGCTATGGGCTTCTTGGTATGCTTACATGCAAAATGATACTTTAGCAACGGGTTTGCTTTTCTTCCTTGCACACGAATTATTCTATTTTGGTAGATGTTTACCTTGGTTCATAATTGACAAAATAGCTTACTTCAGAAGATGGAAGATTCAACCTACTTACATTCCTTCTAACAAAGAACAATGGGAATGTCTTAAATCTGTTCTCAAATCTCATTTCTTGGTTGAAGTCTTCCCAATTTGGACTTTCCACCCATTATGCAAATCTTTAGGTATCTCCGTTTCCGTTCCATTCCCACCAATTACAACAATGTTGAAAGAATGGGCTTTATTCTTTTTACTTGAAGATATGTGGCATTATTGGGCTCACAGATTATTCCATTACGGTGCATTCTACAAATATATTCACAAACAACATCATAAATATGCAGCACCTTTCGGTTTAACTGCAGAATATGCACATCCTGTTGAAGTCATCAGTTTAGGTCTAGGTACCGTTGGTTTCCCAATTCTATATGCTTACATTTACCGTGAATTACATTTATTCACAATCACTTGTTGGGTCATTCTAAGATTATTCCAAGCTGTCGATTCTCATTCTGGTTATGATTTCCCATGGTCATTGAACAAGATCCTTCCATTCTGGGCAGGTGCAGAACATCACGATTTACACCATCATTATTTCATTGGAAATTATGCATCTTCTTTCAGATTCTGGGATTATTACTTAGATACTGAAGCAGGTCCAGAAGCAAAGGCAGAGAGAGAGGCTAGAAAGAGAGCAAAGGCTGAAAAACTTGCAAAGCAAGAATGATCAATCAACTTCAAACGAAACTTAACCCATTAGGAGATAACATCCAGCTACTTCATAGGCTTGGACTTTTTATATAAATGACATACTACCACACGATTCACATATTATATTGTGTTTTTCTATATTACCTACAAATTTTCAGTTCTAACTCCGAGTCAAGCAAGCTCACTCCGAAAACGATGAGAAGCGATGTTCATTGTAGCTTGTAAAGCTTCGATGAACCGTGATGGCCGTTCCAGTATTAGAATTCCTAGATTAGGAATGATTGGACTACTGGATAAACTGTAAAACGGACGCAGAATGTAGCCCGCAGCCTGCATAACGTAGCCGACCAGGTTGCTCACAGATCGGTTGAGCCTCCGTCGTCTTCCAGTCGTCCGTTGAATTTAAGAGCGATAAAGAATAAAGAATAAAGAGGTTTTGTGATTTTGAGACCTTGTTGTGCGACTGCTGATGCGAGATTTGAGATTTGGCACTTGGGACATGGGACATAGGCAAGCCTTCCGATGGAGGCTGCAACTACACAGTATTTCACCGTGGGGGCTCTCAGAGCATCACAGAGCTCACAGACAATAAAATTAAAACGATACTAATCTTTCAGGGAAGAAAGAAGTCACACAGCAATAGCAAAGTATACATTGAGACTTTGGAAATACCCTTAACAAATACAAATATAAAACACCAGACGAGATGGACCCACAGTTAAGGTTCTTCTTCTTTATGATGCTCTTCCTTTGGATCATGTCATCGAATCCAAATCAAGAAGAGCGATATCCTTCGTTTATTAATAAAGATGAAATTTTGGAGGAATTTAAAGCCAACTTGAACATTTCTCACAGGGCTTTACTATCGGACTACAGTAATGGATATGGCAACATCACAGGTTTCCATTTATCATATAAGGATGCATTGGACAATCGAAATATCAGCAAATGGCCCGATCACAAGGATTTCTTCATAGAGGATCAGAAATACAGTATCCTCCCTAACTCTATTAGTCTTAGGGCTGCTAATATTTGGAATTCTGAGGGTCACGTTGTAGATTTACCTAAAAATAGAGATGATATCGCTGATGCAAGGGATGGAAAGAAGATCAATTCTGGTGCTTTCCCTCTAAATATCACTGGCTCATTGAAGGGTGAATTCAAAAATTCTCAGACTGATAAAATGTCATTAGTGCCCATAAACCTACCCCTTCCACATTACTTGAAGAAGTTGTATGATTACAGGCTAAGTGAACGTTTGAGAAGAGATCGTGAAAACAATAGAGATCCAGATGATGACTTTGATGATAACGCTAAAGAAAATGCTAACTTGAAAACTTCTGATTTCCCACAAGATGGTGAAGTCAGAAGAATAGGAAACTTCACAAAGCCAGAAGGCACCATCAAGGTTTCACTGTTCAATGATCCCCCAGTTCAATTAGATGACACTCCAATTGACATCAATGGAACTACTCCCATAACACTTGATCTGAGACTGAATGATAAAGCCCAAAGTGATGAACATATCATGTCTCTTTTTGGTGTTTATCATCAAGATACCGGAAATATTGTTGTTGCATCACGTTCTGCAAAATTCAGTGGTGTTTTTGGGCTCCCCAAATTGAACTTACAATCAGGAACATATCACGATAGAACGCAATGGGCATTACGTAACGAAATGAATAAAACCAAGTACAATGAAGTCCCTTTTGCAGGAATTGAGAGCTTAGTTGATGCATCAGATGAGTGTGAGTATGTCGGATACTTTCACATTGAGTCTACAAGCCTCACACGCGAAGAATTACAGCAGATCGATTATGAACTATCAAATCCTATTGGAAGACCACATAGAGAGGTGCCCCATTTAAAGATAACTGGAGGTATGCTATACTCACCGAATTGTGCAGTCTCTCTAGAAGTGGGCGCACTGGATGGGGTGAGAGACGAAATGTATGATAACAGTTTGAGAGTTACCATTCTGCTTGCATCTATTATTATGCTATCGCAAATATTCGTCTTAATCAGACAGATGTCTCTAACAAATACTCCCAGCACGTTGTCTAAGCTTTCATTCTGGACTATTTCGATGATGAACATGGCAGATGGCTCACTTTCCATTGTTTGTCTTTTATGTTCGATGGTTTTCAATAATCTATACATCCAGTTTGCTGTTTGCGCGTTCTTAGCACTTACTTGCTCCGCTATCTACGAAATGAAATATGCGGTCAAGATTTATGCAACACAGGTCAATGAGCGTCAAATTGATTGGCGTACGATGCTGCAGGGTACTCCAATAGACGTTGCCAACGAACGAAGAGATCAAGTGAATGCAAGCAATGCAAGCAATGGAGCTACAGGCGCTGCTACAACACCACCAACAGTAGCTGCAACTGAGGCAAGAGGGACGGGTACTGCAGACGAATCTGCAATCAGTGCCGAGTTATTCACACGTCATTTCTTCAGTATGCTAGTATTTCTATTCTTTGTTCTCAATGTGATAACGTGGCCAAAGAAATCACGTCAATTCTTTGAATATTTTTTCATCACTGTTTTCAATTCTTACTGGGTTCCTCAGATATACAGGAACACATTACGTGGATCTAGAGCTAGTTTCAGCTGGGAATTCATCATCAGCACGTCCATATTACGCCTCCTACCGGCGATGTACATTGAAGTTTTCAAGAATCCATTCAACCATCACAAAGATATTGGGTTTGCTATATTTTTGGTGATTTGGCTGTCAATCCAAATCTCCATCTTGTTTGCACAAGAGGCACTAGGCCCAAGATTTTTCCTTAATGATAAATACTTGCCACAAGCTTACGATTATCATCCAGTCATCACTAAGGGTGATATTGAGAGTGGGTTTAATTTTGATACGGAGGAATTGGTTAGTGATGGATCATCGTCGTCAAATGAAGATAGCAGATCTCTGAAGTACGTGACGGACTGTGCTATCTGTATGCAAAAACTGGAAGTTCCAATTGTCAATACACAATCCAATCTTACCCATACTGACACGTCTGCAACTACATCATTACTGCCAACGCCTACTAGTGCGGCAGGAATAATAGCCAGAAGGAAGTACATGGTGACGCCGTGTAACCATATTTTCCACACGGACTGTCTTGAAAATTGGATGATGTACAAGTTACAATGTCCAGTTTGCCGTAATAATTTGCCGCCATTCTAGCATTGGTTGTTTTCTAATCCTTTCTTTAGATGTATTTTGTAACGACTATAGCTTTGCTGTCTCTAATGTGATCATTGCATTGGGCGGGCTTTCAAAGTAAACTTCGATGGCTATTGGCAGCGAAAGTCAAATTAACCTCAGTCGCCAATCGCCAATCCATGGAATTTTCCACATGGATCACTCATTACCGTGGGTGACCTTTTATCTATAAAATGTCTGGTGACATCACACAGTTAGACAGCACCCCCTACCTATCTATCACGAAGTAATGACTACCGGAAGAAAGTTTAAGGCATGTCTTTTTGATATGGATGGTCTTTTACTTGACAGTGAAACCATCTACACAATTTCCTTTTCCGATATTCTTATCAACAAATTCAATTGTCCGGAAGGTTTGACATGGGACGTCAAGATTCAACTGCAAGGTTTACCTGGTGTAAAGGCATGTCAAGTCATTATAGATTCATATGGTCTTGATGGCCAGATAACTGCTGAAGAACTTTATAAGTTGTCCAGTAAAAGACAAGAAGAACTCTGGCCCACTGTCCCAATACTACCAGGAGTGCAAAAACTGATTGAATACCTTAAGGAGAGAAATATCCCTATATGCGTGTGTACATCATCTCATAAGGATAAGTTTGCATTGAAGACATCTCAACACGATGCTTTGTTCGAATTGTTTGATGGTAATATCATTACAGGTGATAATCCAACTATTGCTAACAAGGGTAAACCATTACCATTCATTTGGTGGTTGGGAGTTGATTTACTCAATGAGAAATACAAGACCACAACTTCAATCACCCCGGAAGAATGTCTGGTTTTTGAAGATGCAATGCCAGGGTTTATCAGCGGTAAGCGTGCCGGAGGTTACGTCATTTGGGTGCCTGATCAAAGGGCACTTGATGTGATTCCGAAAAGTGAGATTACCAGTCTCGTTGGTGAAAAGAACGAGTTTGGTGTGATTCTGAAGAGCTTAGAAGATTTTAGACCGGAGGATTATGGCCTATAGATTATAGATGTATTGATTTATCACCAAATAGTTACAGCGGATGAAAAATATGGAAGATTAAAGCAGATAATGATTTAAGATAACTAATTCTTTTATAAAATGTATGGGATCAGTATGGTGCGTTCTTGAACAAGAAGGAGATCGATTCACCATTGTGTAATCTTCTAATTGCTTCAGCCAAGACACCAGAGATGTCGAGGGTATCAAGCTTTGGACATTGAGGAAGCTTAGATTCGAATGGAACAGTATTGGTACAAACGACTCTCTCCAGCCTGGAGTTGTTGATGTTTTCAATAGCCTTACCGGAGAGAATACCGTGGGTGACTATGGCAATAACTGATTTTGCACCATTGTCTAATAAGACATCTGCTGCCTTGGCAAGAGTACCACAAGTATCGGCCATATCATCGACAATGATACAGATCTTATCTGTGACATCACCAACGAGAACCATTCTGCTGACTTCGTTTGCACGAGCACGTTCTTTATGGATGAGGGCGAAGTTGAGGTCGAGTTGATCTGCCAAACCTGCAGCTCTCTTAGCACCACCTGCATCGGGGGAGATGATGATGGCATTACCGATCTCTATTTTATCCTTGATGTATCTGACGACACTTGGTTCTGCATATAAGTTGTCCACTGGAGAGTCAAAGAAACCTTGGATTTGAGAAGCATGTAAATCCATGGTAATGACATGATCGCAACCTGCAGTGGTGAGCATATCTGCCATCAATTTAGCGGTAATTGGAGCACGAGATTTATCCTTTCTATCTTGTCTAGCATAAGGGAAGTTAGGTAACACTGCGGTGATTCTTCTAGCAGAAGCTGCTCTACATGCATTAAGCATGACCAACAGTTCAAAGACTTTATCATTGACGGGACCTGCACCGATTTGCATAATGACATAGATATCTTCATCACGAATGGATTCACCAATGCTAAACAAAACCTCCTTGTTGGAATCTCTCTTGAATTCAACGGGAGTGAGCGGTAATCCGAGACGCTTTGCAACGAGCTCAGCAAGACCACGGTCGATATCTGGTGCTAAAAGTTTGATGGAATTTGCAGACATTGGATTGATTGAGGGGGTGGGGTTTTTTTGAGTTTGGTAAAATGGACCTCCAGCAGGTACGTTGTTTAGCTATTCGGCTATTGCGGAGCAGAACTAAGCAGAACGGTGAGAGACATACACAGCTGCAAGAGCAGACACGACAGGCTCTCTCCGTACAGGCCCTCAACGGCCACCGTCGCCAGTTGCAAGCTCCGGGTCTGGATGATGTGCTTGCCGTAAATTGGTGTAGAACAAAGACCTTGCTTCAAAATTTTCCAGTCCGCATTAGGAAATTGTGCCGTGGGACCGCAGAGCAGAGCAGCATGAATTGAACGGAGCGTGGAGCGTGGAGCGTGAACGGGGGATGAAGATATACAGGTTGAACGGGCTGTTTATACTGACGGACGGCACAACCGAACACGGCCATGGACTTTGCAGATATGGACCTGTCGGCACTGAAGCCACAGAAGAAGCGCACGGTACCAAGTGCACCCAATGCTAACATACCCAGAACGGTGGACTTTAAAGATTACAGGTACCCGGAGAACAACATCGGAGGTGGCAAGAGGTTGAAACTTCCGCCATTGTTATCACCTCTCCCGCAAGACCTGCTCACTACTCTAGGAGTTGATGAAGTGGTAGAAAAGGGCAATGGTCGCTCGGTTTCGAGCTCAGGTTCTAGTGCTGGTGTCATACGACAGGTGAGCGATCTGGCAGACGCGTTGAAGAGATCTGCCGCGCAATACTTTAGTAAAGAGAACTATGAAAGCGCACTACTCGATTTTACGCAATCTCTAACATTGTTCATTTTGGCATTGAGAATGCAAGAACGGTCTCGAAGTGACAATTCTAGTGCTGGTGATGTCTCAGCGTCTAGAAAGCGCAGAGGTTGGCAGAAGGTGTTAAATTTTGGAGATAAGATCATTGCGAACTTTAGCAAAGTATTGGAATCCGTCAAGGCAGAGAATGCGAGAAAGTTCAACAAGTACTCACATATTATGGGTATCATATACTTTACGTGCGGGTTTTTGAGGATTCATATATCAGATTTGCTGAGAGTGCAACTACGACAAGCCTCTAAGAAGGAGGGTGAAAGCAAAATGGGGGTTGGAATTGGAGCTTTACTGAAGGAATTGGATGTCAATATTGACGCTGCACGCCAGTGTTTCCTTGATGGAGAGCGCCGAATAGGCATTTTCATAATCATGCAGGGGTACCCAGAGACATGGGACCGGACGTTACAAAAGTTATCAGCGGTGAACCGTAATGAAATCGTGCTTGCACACGATGTGAAGGGTGTAGATACTGGATTCACGACGGGAATCAATTACTGTTTGCCCGTGAGTTTGCATTCCTGGAGTTTGGATAATATGGTCAATTTTACGGGGTGGTTTGTGCACGAATGGGGGAAAGGAATGGATGGGGTGGTGCTATAGAGAAGTGGACTGGTGCCAGAACTCATTCAAAAAAATAATAGTATAGATAATGTCCATAAATAATCAAGTAAATAAGAATAAAGTCAAATTGGTTACAATTACAAGACTTGTGTATCAGGGAACAAGAAGAAAGAAATGGCAATGATGAAATAAGTTGCAATCAACAAGATTCCCTCCAACCAGTTACTACTACCGTCCAAGATAAGAGAGTTTGTAATGAAGACAGAGACAAATATGACTGCCGTTTCGTACATGCTAAAGTGCAAGCTCATTGGAACATCCATCATCCAGCCAATGAGCACCAAGAGTGGAGTGACAAAGATGGCAATTTGCAAAGAGGAGCCAATGGCAACACCAATGGCCAAGTCCATCTTATTCTTGTGTGCGACATAAATGGCAGTGACGTGTTCGGCGGCGTTACCGACAATTGGAATCAAGATAAGACCAATAAAGGTTTTTGATAAGCCAGAAGTCTCAACAATGGCATCAATGGTACCGACGAGATAATCTGCAGAGAGTGACACTAAGATGGTTGCCACGAACAAGACAACAATAGCAGAGGCTGTCGATAAGTGAGATTCCGGAGAGATTGAAACATCATAGATGGATTTTGGACGAGTGATAAAAGAACCAGAGGAACGACGCACTGCAACTCCTGCTTCTGCATCGGTAGAGTTACCCTCATAATTTTGCGTTGCTGAATCTTCCAAGTCATCTGGGAGAGCGAGAGAAGGACCTGCGGATTTTTGTGGGTCGTCTGTGAACAAATAAGTGTGAGTTTTCAATTGGAAAATCATGTAAAAGACATAAATCATGAGCAAGATGATGGATGTACCTCTTGAGAAATCTAGAATCTTATCCTCCAAATGTGGAGTCTTCTTTGGGAGTGAGAGATAGAATGCTGCCGGTAAGAGTAGTGCCATCACAGAGACTGCCAATAGAGAGCCCATTGTTTGAGCTGCAGTTTGGTTGAAGAATTGTTCATTGTAACGTAATCCACCAACGACAAAACATGAACCGAGAACTAAAAGTAAGTTCGATAAGATGGAACCAAGCATGGAAGCTTGAACAACGGTAATTTGATTTTCACGTAGTGCAATGACGGAGACAATGACTTCAACGGCATTGCCGAAAGTAGCATTCAAAAGACCAGCGACGGAATCGTTATGCAACGAGTCGCCCAATTCTTCCGTGGCATAAGCAAGCAAAGATGCTAATGGGATAATAGCAAAGAAGTTAGTGGTGAAGACAGCAACGGGACCCCATTGTAAGTACTCCGCAAGATAACCAATGGGCACAAAGAGTAGTAGCCAGTTGACCTTAGAGGACTTGAGGGTGGTTTTTGCTGCCGTGTTGACAGAAGAGTACAGCGAGTTGCCGTGGGTAGGGAGAAGTGCAGACAGCTCAGAAGGCATGGTGTGTAATGCTTAGTGCAGTACTTTTTTGGCTGTGCCGCTTGCTGTTGTCGGCGTAAAGATGGCTATCTTGCTGGTATTAGGCTGTCTCTGATGTCAAAGCAAAGTGTCAAGCCCCCTCGTTTCTTCCCGTTCCCTTCCTACTTCCTACCCGGCGGTTTCTGTGCCGTTTCTGCGCGATCACGTGACCACCCACAAAATTTACATTACACCATTATTTAAATTTTGCGACGCGTCGACATCACGTGACCGTCTGAAGTTTCCCTCACTGCGACGCGAAAACGCGAAAAACTTGCAAAACGCGAAAACGCGCTTGTCGTCCCAAAGCGGCAGCGCATCCCTTTAACATTTCCACTTTCCACTTTCCACCTTCCCCTCCGCCTTAGGGCCGATCACACTTTTCACTTCACACCACCGTTTTCGTCCATTGTTCACTCGATTGCGGATAATGTTAATGCATTGGTAGGTCGTCCTTGGCTCCCGCTGCTACTTGCTAGTTGCTATCAATCTGCTTTGTTTTTACTCCTAGTTCTGCTTTAGAAACTCTTCTCTTCATCAACCACAGGCCAGAGGCTTTACTTTCAAGAACAACGACTAAAACTAGTTAGATTAACTTTTCTCTAGTCCACTACAAAGAACTGCACATAACTTTCCATATTCCAGTCTTTACTCCTCACAATGTCCGACTTAGAAGCTTTGTACATCTTCCTCAACAAACCCATCTCCCCTCAAATGGTGCAATACCTTGTGGCAACGACACAATCGATAATAGCCGTCCAAGACCAGATCCCAAACACCAACGATTCTGGCATCGCAACTCCACCACAATCCCCTAATGACGATAGAAAGCTCCGCCTACCCTCTCTTTACAACTTCATCAACAAACTCATCCAATACTCTCACGTGCAATGTACGACTCTAATGACCACCCTCGTTTACTTGCACAGACTGAAACAAGTCATTCCTCCAAACTCAATAGGCATGCACACGACACACCATAGAATATTCTTAGGTTCCATGCTATTAGCTGCTAAATTCACTAATGACTCCTCCCCAATGAACAAACACTGGACCTCATACACAGATGGCTTACTCACATTACGTGAAGTTAACGCTTTAGAGATTGAAATGATTCAGTACATTGGCTGGGAGAGCTTAAACTTCACCAACGAACATCTCATTCACTCTTTACAATACTTTTTAGACCCAATAAAACGTTCATTGAGACAATCAGCAGAAGCACACTTACAGAAACAAATGTCTCAATTGAAACATTCATCATCACAATTGAACCTCAATACAAACATCCAAATTTCAAAATCTTCAACGATAAGCTCCTTACCTTCTTTGGTATCATCATCCTCTATATCGACAGTTTCATCATATGCGTCAATGCCACGTAAGGATTCCATGCAGTCTATAATGTCAATGTCAACGTCAACGTCACCACCAATATCCCCAACCTTGGAGACTTCGGCAACAACTCCACTCCAACTACGCCCACTACGTCTTCGTTCAACAAAATCTACAGACTTAGCCTCCACTTCGACCACCTCACAAAATCAATCGATACCCACTACTAAAAATTCACACGCAACCCAGAAAAGGAAATCGTCAATCACAATCGTTCCAATTATTCCAACGACGCAACTACCAAATTCTGCAACTACACCCTCACTGAAACACAGTAAGAGAAATCTGAGACTAGTCGATGCCACTCATAATCATCATACTCATGAGAAGACAAAATCTTCAAGGCATCTAAATCTACTCTCTTAACTCTCTACCCTCTCCACCCTTCTTTTTCCCGGCTTTTTACTTCACTTCCTTACCCTTATTCCCCGATTATATACTACTTATTTACAACTTACAATACAAAAATATCCTTAGTGCTTACTGACGTTCTCAAAAATTTAACTAATTAATTACTATCACTATCACTATCAAACATTAATACCACTAGTTATATAAATCATCCTCCTCTTGTTCCACATCGCCAAAGTTTGCACCAGAACCGGCACCTGAGCCAGTTTCAGAGGTACTAGCAGCAGTACCCGCGCCTGCACCGACATCAGCACCAGCACTGGAATCGCCATCAAACTTGAATGAGCTCAACTGTCCTCTAGATGCTTGTAATTGTTGTGCATACGCTTCATATCTTCTCAATTCAGCTGGTGAGACACTTCTCTTAGCTGTCTTCATAGCTTCTTCGAAATGTGCCTTGGAAATGAATGGAACTGGATCTGGTTGGTCTTCCATATCAATATCTTCACCTCCTTCTTCCTTCTTGATCTTAGCCTCTTCAAATGTCTTGTGAGCTTCAATGGATTCCTTGATGGCAAATTTGGCAGCTCTTTGAACAATGTAAGATAAATCGGCACCAGTGAAACCATTGGTCAATTTTGCAATAGCTCTCAGATCTAGTCCTGGTTCCAATGGAGTCTTTCTCAATTGTGCACTCAAAATGGATAATCTACCCTCTTCATCAGGTAATGGAACATATATCAATTGATCCAATCTACCAGGTCTCAAAATTGCTGGGTCAATTTGATCAGGTCTGTTCGTCGCACCAATGATGAAAACGTTCTTCTTAGCATTCATACCATCCATCTCGGTCAATAATTGATTCACAACTCTATCAGATGCTCCTCCAGCATCACCCATGTTACCACCTCTAGCCTTGGCAATGGAATCCAACTCATCGAGGAAGACAACAGTTGGAGCTGCTGCTCTAGCCTTGTCGAAAATGTCTCTAATGTTAGATTCGGATTCACCGTACCACATACTCAATAATTCAGGACCCTTGACGGAGATGAAATTTGCAGAAACTTCAGTGGCAACGGCCTTAGCTAACAAGGTCTTACCAGTACCTGGTGGACCAAAGAAAAGAACACCCTTAGATGGAGATAGACCAAACTTGGTGTATTGATCTGGATGCAACACTGGGTATTCGACAGTTTCCTTCAATTCTTGCTTGATGTTATCCAAACCTCCAATATCATCCCAAGTGACATTAACACTCTCAACAACGGTTTCACGTAATGCAGATGGGTTAGAGTTACCAAGTGCAAATCTGAAGTTGTCCATGGTGACACTTAAGGAGTCCAAGACTTCGGTGTCAATGACATCTTCATCCAAGTCAATAAGTTCCATCTTTTCTCTAATCTGTTGCATTGCCGCTTCAGAACATAGAGATGCAATATCGGCACCAACGTAACCGTGTGTCTCGGATGCAATCTTCTCTAAGTCGACATCTTCACCTAACTTCATGTTCTTAGTGTGGATTCTCAAGACTTCCAATCTACCGGTAGCATCAGGAATTCCAATATCGACTTCTCTGTCGAATCTACCAAATCTTCTCAATGCAGGATCAATGGAGTTTGGTCTGTTGGTTGCTGCAATGACAACAACGTTGGATCTAGCCTTCATACCATCCATCAAGGTCAATAATTGGGAAACGACTCTTCTTTCAACTTCACCATTAGTCTTGTCTCTCTTTGGAGCAATAGAATCAATTTCATCAAGGAAGATGATAGAAGGAGCGTTCTTCTCAGCTTCCTCAAAGGCCTTTCTCAAGTTAGATTCAGATTCACCAGCCATCTTGGACATAATCTCTGGACCATTGATCAAAAAGAAGAAAGCACCAGTTTCATTTGCGACTGCTCTCGCCATCAAGGTCTTACCAGTACCTGGAGGACCATACATCAAGATACCCTTAGGTGGTTTAATACCAATGGCTTTGAATAATTGTGGATGTCTCAATGGCAATTCAACCAATTCTCTAATTTGTGCCATTTGCTTTCTACAACCACCAATATCATCATAACCAACTTCATTCAGGTTGTTCTCTTCATCTTCTCTGTTAATTGGTTCACCTTCAGAGTGTATTATAGTATCTTGGGAGACAATGGCATAGTCCTCTGGTTCGACTTCGACAACCTTGAATTCAACTTGTCTCATACCACCTCTAACAACAAAATGGTCACCCTTTCTCACTGGTCTGTAAGCGTCAACAAAGTAAGGTTTGAGGAAAACGTCAAAGAGAGAACCTGTCAAACCTTCAATGGTATCAGCAATTGGTAAAACAGAGATTCTGGAAGCAAACTTGATATCTGGGCAAGCGTGAATGGAGACAACGTCACCTAATCTTACTCTCAAGTTGTTTCTTGCCACTCTGTTGATTCTACAAACGCCATCTTCCATGTCGTCATCGGCGAGAACGACCAAAACGGTATCCTTTCTCTTCTTACCCTTAACGAGGACGGCATCACCACGAAACAATTGAAGCTTTTCCATGGTATTGGAACTCATGGAGATGATAGAGTTGTCGTCATTGGTAGCATCGTCGACAATTAATGCATTGTCCTTCTTCTTTCTTCTCAAAATAGCGGTGGCGGTGGCGTCTTCGGGACCAACGTCTTTTCCGGAGGCGTCTAAAAGTGGTTTCTTCTCGTCAACCATAGTGCGTGTGTGCGGTTGTAGTTGTTATAGTTGTGGAGAGGAGGGATTGGATAGACAACAGCACAGGCGCACAGAAGAAGAGAGATGGCGTTCGGAAGGCAAATCAAGTGCAAGTGAGTGGCGAATCGCCAATCGCCAATCGCTAAACCCACGCCAACGACTAACGACCGGGGAAGCGAATTCGGAATGGCTAATCTGACTGTACTATACTATACAGCATACAGCCGTCAGAGCACAGCACAGCACAGCACAACATAGGGGGCCACTGAACACCACACAACACAGCAATGGCATCCGTAGCACTACACGACGCATCCTGCATCTTTTGCAAAATCATCAAGGGTATGTACAACAACACAGCGCAGCACAGCACAGCTCCGGTGAGCGCAGACCCCTTCTTCGAGAAGTATACTAACACCGCATGATATGCTTAATTACAACAGGCGAAATCCCATCGTTCAAGCTGATTGAGACTGCTCACTCCTTCTCCTTCCTTGACATCCAACCTACAGCTAAGGGTCACCTGCTGGTCATTCCAAAGTATCACGGAGCGAAACTCCACAACTTACCGGATGAATACTTGGCAGATATCTTACCCGTTGCAAAGAAGTTGGCAATTGCATTGGACTTGAACATTGATTCTCCAGAAGGTGATGGCTACAACATCTTGCAAAACAATGGTAGAATTGCACACCAGGTTGTAGACCATGTTCACTTCCACTTGATTCCGAAAAGAGATGAAGAGACAGGCTTGATTGTCGGTTGGCCCGCGGAGGATGCCGACATGGCCCAATTGTCCGAATTTGCAAAGGAGTTACAAGCAAAACTAAACTAAGTAAATACTGTTTATTTGTTCATTTAATGTCACGTTATATCATGATTACATTGAATTAGTAGCATTCACTGTAAAATCTATAAACCGACCATACCAGAAACTTGACGAGCCCCTGCTCCAAAAATCATTTGCATCGTCTGAGCACCAAATGGAAAGTAGCTGGCAGTGTACCATAGTATAGACAACACCTCTATTATCCCCATGATCAGACTGAGAATGGTGCTCTTCAATACCACTGCACAGTAAACTGTCGCAATCTGACTAGTGACGAAGACAGCAGTGAAGGGTAACCTTTCTTTACTCGATAAATGTCTCACATATGCAACTGGTCCCTGTAGAACACCAAATGAGAGAAAGAATAGTAACGATCCCAACGTCCAGAGCATGACAAACTTTCTTGGCTTTAGTGTGAGCACTGGGAATAAGAAGAATCCAAGGGCAAAACACGCAACAGAGCCCAATAATAACATAAAGAATCCAGCATATCTCTCAAATCTCGATAGTTGAAACCATGATGGCTCCTCACTCCCTCCAAGCAGATCATTGGTACTCATAGGCAGTACACTTTGCGCTCCATCGACAGTATCATGGAAAGTATTGCTTATACTATCACCGATATTGGAGAAGAATGAAGATGCGCCATTCATAAAATCGCCACTCCCACCAACATTTGTAGCACGGTTGTTTCTCCAGTTCGAAAGCACATTAGCGTTATTCTCCGCCATTTGATCTTTGGCCTGTCGTCTTATCTAAGAGCTATTAGGATCAGAATTGCTCGCAGTGATGCTACGGCAACGACCTCGAGGCTTGCGGATTGTTATGTAGACCTCAAAACACAAAACACAAACGATTGCCGCTCGCATATTTTGAATTTCATGAATGCGAGCACCGAGCAGTAGATAATGAATAATAGACAACCGTTCCAAACTACTGCTTTCTCCAAAATTGGCTTAATATACATGCAGTAAAAGATATAGATAATACACAAACAGTGACACCTCTTTTTCAGTGGTTCAAAATTCGTTTGTCTCGGGCTCTCTAGTGAGAAGTTGATCCAAGAAGTCAGCATCATTCGCAAATTTCAAGCTCGGCTCAGCCAATGGGGATGAACGCCCTACCGTTTGTGAAAATTCATCAGCCAGTGACGTTTCATTATGTTCTTGGTTCTCCTTCAAATTGCCGTCGTCGTTCCCGTTAAAGCCACGATGGGCATCAAGTCTTAAGAATGAATCCACATTATCATTTGTAGACTTTAGAGATTCTGAAAGTTTATGGAAGTCCAGAGGTTCCGATTGAACATTGGAGAAATCCATAAATTTAAGTTTTGAGTTGCTCGTCTTCAAGTTAACATCTTCCATAAAGGCAGAAAGAGAGTTTTGAAGCTTCTCAATCTCTTCAGGATCTTGAAGGTGCTGGCTTTTCTCTGGCATCGGTTCAACATCAATCTCCGAACCGTCCTCATTGATTTCACCATTGGACTTGTTACTACTTGTGATGTTCCCCAGAGGGTCTGTGTTTGCCTTCAGGAAACCTTCATTGTTGGGCGACTGATAGTTAGAGAAACTATCATACTGTGATCCGTTAGGGATGCCCGATGATTCAGATTGGTTTCTTACCTCAACAACATTCTCATTCTCATTTTCATTCACAGCATCATTACCACTTCCATCCTCAAAACCGTAAGCGTTAAAGCCACTACTCGAGTTGTTGTTCATGTCCAGATTTTCAATCCCCCCTCGCAGCTCTTCCAACCTTCTATCTTGCGCTTCAAGCACACTTTGTAGAAATCGAATGTACTCAACCGTCTTCGCCAAAATCACATTTTTATTCGCCTTGACTTCCTTAGTCGCCGTTCTGGTCTTACTCGATACAATTGAGCCTGTCAAGTCCGAGCTGGGAGGTTCATACATCATCGCCGGTGGTATCAACGATCCAAGTTCTTTTATTTTCTCCTTGATTAAATCTCTTCTTCTTCGTTCAACGGCATTGTGTAGTTCTCTTCTTCTTGACAGTTTACTCTCCTTACTGAGTGCACTTTTTGAATTTACGTGGGCAGATGATGGAGACGCTATACTTTTGAAACTTGGAGAGTTCATAGGAGATTTGAAACTATCATCGTTATAAGAACCATATGGAGAGTCCCCAAATCCATCGTAAGTTGAGGATGGTGACACCAAGTTATTCAAAGAGGTGCCCAAATGTGAACCGTAACTCTTACCTAGAGTGTTAGATATACTAGTGCCCAATTTGTTATTCATAAAGTTGGTGGAAAACCCTAGAGATTGTGGAGAAAATGTCTCAGGCTTAAATGATGATGATAAGTTCCGGAGAGAGCTTCCGGTGATATCTTGGGAGCCTTGGAAGCCCTGCAAACCTTGGAAACTTTCAGTGTTTCCCATCGGCACTGGGTCGTTGTTGCTCGAGACACTTTCCAAGTTGTTCATCGTATAGTTCTGTGAACCTGCATGACTAAGGATGTTCATTGGACTAGGATAATTGCTATTTGAACCACTAACACTATCGTTCCTATTGAGATTGTTGTTATTGGTATTGTTGTCGTTGTCGTAGTTTATCATAGCTGCTATCTTCTGCTGGTTGCCAATAGGATCGAAGTTGGAGCCACCGAGCGCGCCGTTTACATCAGCTAGGACGTCCTGGGGAATAATTTGGTCCATATCATGCAATTCCTTTTTATCAAGGGGAGATTGAGTGGATGGCGAGGTTATATTAATGTTTAAGTTGCTCAAGAGTTGAGAGCCCTCATTGGGGAGAATATTGTTTGGATTGTATGCAAGCATATCATCCAAATTCTGGAAGTTCTGTAATCCACCATACCCTAGTATGTTGGAATTCAATCCTCTGAGGAGATTTGGGTTACTGTTCCCATCAACCGCAACATTGCTCACGTTTCCATTCATGTTAGTGTTAAAGTTCAAATTGCTGTTGTTTGTGCTATTTTGGTTCGTGTTCATTTGGGTGTTCGTGTTCGTGTTGCTCGTAGTATTGTCACTGTCGGGTAAATTGAAGTTCATGAAGTGAGAAGTCGGAGATTCAAAGTCTGCGCCAGAGCCACCTGGAATCCCCTGTGCGCCCTGGTCAAAGCCGTAGCTGGTTGTTCTTGTGTCACCCATGTCCATTATTCGTGTTGCTATGTTTCCAGACCGGTACACCGATGCGTCCAGGCCTTCATTGTGAACAGAGTAGTGCTAATCGTCAGCTACGGTTCACAATTGCACGTATCCTGTTTCCGGAATTTGTGAAAGCTGGAAATTCGCTACTACAAGGAATAAAGAATAGAGGGACGAGCGACGAGAGAAGAAGGCCGCAGTACGCTTTAGGAGAGTTTTTGTCAAATATTACTACAGAACCGGATAAAGGTACATAAAGTTAAGCCCGGTGGTTACCGTAGCGTAGTGGACTGAAACTACGGCGCTTCACTCGGAGTGCAAGTATCACCAGCGCTAATGAAGATGAGAATAATGAAGTTGCAAGATCTCCGGAATATTAGTTCTTGTCGTGCGGCTTCTTGTTTTTAGAAAATGGCCACCTGGGTGCACTACCTCCGCTGAAAGTACTTGACGTACGCCTGAGAAAGCCGACATGATCGCTTGCAAACGTTGGAATGCGCAGTTTGCCGGTGCTATCGTCTTCCAAGTCAAAGTACACAACATCTTCATCTTTATCTTCATCGTCATCATGATTGTAGAAGCCGTTGTGGTCCGTGATATTCGACTTTCTCATATCTGTACCCCTGTTGAAACATTGATGGCTGACATGCTTGGCTTGTGGTTTTGAACGTACTTCATTCTGTGAGGTTGATGATGATGATTGAAAGTTCGGTTGCTTTTTGGTAACATTACCAAAAATACTCAGATCAATAAAGTTATTGCTGCTCCTATCTTCCGAAATATCAGACAGGTCCCCTTCGTTCACAACATTAATGAGCTTGAGGTCAGGATAGTTCATATAATCATATATTTGTGGTGATGCTTGTTGAGAGAATCCCTTAGAAGATGGTGGAATAGTAGAAACAGAGCTTGCCAATGGAAGCTTCGACAGAACATTTTTGGACGAACCAACTGCGTCTGAGCTCTTTGAACATTGTGTCTTCATACGCCCTGTCATTGCTTCACCGACAGAGTGTTTTTGGCTTTCTTCATTTGGGATACTATCCGTACCACTCGTGCCCAGAAGCTGTGCTTTTTGTGTTTTCAATGGAGGTGGGGCACTTTGCAAGAATCGTTTATTCTTCCTTTGAGCAGTAGTCATGTTCCTATGCGTATCATCCTTCGTTTTACTTTTGCTTCTCTCATTTGTCGTACTATAACCGCTATGTGTGCGAGATGCAGACGAGTCTGTGTTTGAAGAGTAATGCCACGAGTCACAATTAGTACTATCATCTACCTTGTATGTGCTCATTGTTGGAATTCCAGTAGGAGTTTTGGGAAGTTTCGATGTTGGAGATATAGAAGCAGTTGTTTTACCAGACCAGTGTGGCGCAGCAACAATACTTGTAGTGCTAGAAGCTTGATCATTATTTGGGAGGCCGATTTCAGGTCTTTTTATAGTGTCAATGTCTGGAATGTACTCGACTGCGGGGATCTTATAGGAGTAGGTAATTCCAAACTCTTGTGAGCTAGTTTCGTTCAAGAATTGATCTTCTAGACTGATATTCTCCAAACCATTTTCAATATCAATATCTAAACCCCTTAACTCTGTTTTTCCATCGCTTTCATGAAGCTTAACTGAAGTCTCCAAATTGATGCCGTTGGTGTTGCTTTCCGTTTCAACTTTATTAGAGGAGTTAATGAATTTAGCACTACTGGGTATTTGCGGAGCTCTCGTCGAGCATAAATCACTTTCTTTTCTCAATGAGGGTACATTTTCCCCAATGTCCTTTCTTAAGGGATCTGTCTCGGTTGGATTGATATGTCTTTCATATTTGGCATTAAAATTATTCAACCTTTCGACAACATTCAAGTCGTATGCCAAGATAGCTGCCGAAACTCTGGAATCTTTATTATTTTCCTCTCTTAAGCTATCCAAACTAGTAGGCAAGGGATCGATATCCGGGCCACTTCTTGAGAAATACCTTCCAATCGTTTCTATCCAGTACAAAAAAAATGACCTATATTTCGAGTTCACTTCTTGAATCTCCTCTTTGGTGACAACGCGCTCTCTCCCGTACGGCATCTTGATGAATATTTCTCGTCTGATATCATCAGGATTCCGATCAGGAACTTTTTTATAGGCATGGTAGAATAGAGAAGGCATTTTGCTTTTGCTAGTCAGAACTAATGAGAACAAGGCTTATAAGTTACAAAGAAAAAATTTACGTTGTGAGTTCTTTCAGATATGTGTTGCCAAGATTGCAAGTTGTGTGTTGGATGTGTTTGTTTTCTGCCTGTTGAATCTAGGAGCAGAACAGGTCAATTTCGGAGTTGGAGTTCGGAGTTGCAAACAGATATTTTCTTGTAAGAATCTACATTCATTCGCCGTTGCCAAACGAACCAAATAATAAGGTTCTCACTATTGTTACCAGCTACCCATTGATACTGCTGTGCACAGTGTATTGTGTACTGCGTCCCTTGTTACCTGTTGTGATTACTCTCCTCCCGTGGCAGTCTCCCTGGGACCTGGGACAAACTCTTCGGAACGGTCACGTGCCGCCGATTTTTCTCGCGTTCTTCGTCTTCCATTACGTTTCGCTTGATGGACAGTTGGTGGCTGACTGTTTTGTATTTCCTGGAAAGTCGATCCCAACACCCAACACAGTACGAAACTTTTCGGGCACGTTGCGCATCATATGGATAGGAGTGTGACTAAATAAGGAACAGTTGAAAGTGTTCTAAGCGTGACCGTGATGTCCCACTCAGCTGCGAATACCAAATCACCTCCAGTGGTGATAAATCCAACCCCGGATGATTACATTGAACTTCAAAATCCGCGTGAAGAAGCGCCATTTACACGATATTATCCTGAACTCGATCCCGAAGAATGTATACCCGTATACCGGTATTCTAATAGCAAAATCTATCAGCAAATTTTAGAGAACTCAGTAGGAATTGACAAGTACAATAATAGGCAGCAACGTGTCGATATAATAAGGCAAGGGAAAGTGAAGGCTCCAAGCTTCAGGAAGCTCTCGAAGGAGGAGATTGTAAACCAGCAAAAGACTATTGATCTGGCACTGCCCATATCTTCTACAATATTATCGGCTACAAAAAATGTCAATGAAGCTCCTGACACTCAGGAACTCAAACTGAATAAACCTTCAGAAGGTAAACCATTAGCTCAGTTGGTTCGGGGCCCGCACTCCAACGCGTTACTGAAGAGACTTGGATTTTTCAACATCGATGTCAACACAAATAAGAAGACCACGTTGCCATCAGTGTATCTTCGACCAGATTATTCAAAGGATGAACTAGTTCGTGGAAAACTCATCTACAACTCCCAAAACTTCCAGGTATGTTATGACATGGATGAAACAGATCTTTTATTTCTCAATTGGCTCAACTCTTTATCGGAGGATGGAACGCAATTATCGATGGAGCAATTTGAAATAATAATAACATTCTTTGAGTTCAGACTATATCAGATTGAAAGAATATTGCCTCCCACTATCAAGGACAGAACTACTATTGATTTCCAACAACAACAACATGCACTATTCTATGGATCAGATGATGGTACTGGATGCCATGATCAAGATGAACAAGCTTGCGCTGTTTGTGGATCTTCAGACTGTGATAACACCAACTCCATTATATTCTGTGATGGTTGTGATATAGCTGTTCATCAAGATTGTTACGGAGTTTCCTTTATCCCAGAGGGACCTTGGCTATGTCGCCGATGCTTAATTGCACGAAATACTCATGAGCAATGTCTTTTTTGTCCATCAACTACAGGAGCTTTTAAGCAAACAGATGGGGGCGATTGGGCACATGTTTTATGTACTCTTTGGACTCCAGAACTATACTTTGCAAACCCAATTTACATGGAGCCTGTTGAGGGTATTAGTGCCATCCCTAGGAGTAGATGGAGATTAGTATGTTTTATTTGCAAGCAGAAAACAGGATGTTGCATACAATGCTCAAAGTCAAGTTGCTTTGCAGCATATCATGTAACATGTGCCAAGCGTGCAGGTCTTTACATGAAGATGAAAAAAGGGATTAAGGATGCAATTGCCAATAAAACTCACCTGACAAGTTTCTGTGATAAGCATACTCCTCATGAATGGTCACTTACCCATGACGTTAAGAGTGGTATCGAAAAGACTAGACTCTACTTTAGAGATAAGAGCAAAGACAGTATTCAGAATGATGTCACCAATGATCTGACTTTTGTGACGAACCAGGAATACCATGAGCTCAATCAAACGAAATCAAAGGATTTCAGGTGGAGGTTTAAGTCTAACGACTATGTGATACCCTCAGTTATTATAGATGAACTCTTATCTTTCAACGCGGAAAATAAGCTTCCAAATGTCACCAGGTTGCTTCTCAACCAAGTTTCCAGATATTATACTCTGAAGAGGGGTCATATCGGTAAATCACTCATCAAACGGCCTGATGTTTTCAATCACGCTATGATCCCAGAGAATGAACTCACACGACGTGATTCATCTGTGGAGTTCTTTCAAAAAGATCTACAGAGACTACTCGAATTGTCTCAACTTGTTTCCAACCGATCTAAGCTAAGCAAAACCTTATTTGAAGAAAAGTTGAAGTTTTATGACCTTTATGAGAATCCCAAGCAATGGATCTACAAAAACTTGCTCTCATTTTTTGATAATTATCTGAAAGAATTAGTCAATTCAGGCTCCGTTAAGCCGACGATCCCCAAATATGCTGTTAAACCTACCATCTATCAGATTATTGAAAATGTGGAATCCATGAAGTACCTCGATGTTGAAGAGGTTATAGGCGACATTGAGAAATTTGGGAACTGGATCCTGAATGTACAATTACATACAACTTCAGGTATTTTTGATCTTCAGAAGCAATTCAAAGTATGGCAGAGATATAAGAAATCGAAGTATCAAATCTCCAGAGAGTACTTCCATCTAGCCTCTGAACATTGGGATTCAATGAAAGGTGAATACGTTAAATCTGGTAATCAAATATCGTATTTACCTGTTCCTAAATCTGCAGAAGAGGCGGAGAAAGTTATCAAGAGGAAGAGAAAGAGCACCAGCTTGACAAGATTGGGGATTGACATCTCGAAGTTTAGCAATGGTAATGGGTTCCAGGAACGTCATCTTAGAAAGCGTGTGAAAAGTTCAACTTCGTCACCGGAACCTGGATTAGCATCCGCCACCGTCACGGCCAATGGTGACGATAATAAGGCAAGCAATGCCCTCAAGGCAAGATTGAACAGGGTCAAACAGCGTACCAATGTTCAAAACTTACAGAAAAGGGCAGCTAAAAAGTAGTGTATAGTAGTTAAGTGTAAATGCAAAGTTGTATACTAGAAAAAATAGGTTAGACGACACCACTTATTACGGTAATGATTACGATGACTTTAATAAGAAGTGTTACTTAGATTAAATAACTAAACCTCACTTAGAAGTTATGTATATAACAAATGAAATACAACATAAACAACAGGGTGACTGTTGTCAAGAAAGAGGAAAGTTAAAAGTGTATGATGAATAGAAAGAATAGACTCTGAAGAAAGGATACTGCCAATGCAGCTTCCTTACAACTTGTCGTAGTATTCTTCGTAACCTGGAATGTTTTCCTTCATACCTCTCTTCTTTCTGGATTCGAGGACAATAGCACCTGGCTTGGTGGAAACGTCAGTTGGATCACCATTCATAGTATCCCAATGGTCAAAGATCATTTGTGGGAAAGCTTGACCACCAGTTGCTTGTCTCAATTCACTGGTGAAACCGAAGGATTCATTGACTGGTAAGTAAGCCTTAACAGTGAACAATGGGGTACCTGGTCTTTGTTCTTCAGAGATGACTTGACCTCTCTTTCTGTTCAAGACGGAGTAAATACCACCAATAGCGGATTCAGGACATTGAATTTCAATCAAGAAGATTGGTTCTTGGATTCTTGGTTCTGCTAATAACATGGAAGCAAAGGTAACTCTTCTCATGGTTGGCATGATTTGACCTGCACCTCTATGGATAGCATCCGCGTGTAAGGTAACATCCAAAATGTTGAATCTGATACCTCTCAATTGTTCACCTAATAATGGACCTTCCTTAGTAGCCCATTGGAAACCAGAGTTAACGTGATCCTTAATTTCAGCCAAGTATTGGACAGCCTTGGTTTCGTCAACAACGACGTTAGCACCAGTACCATCTGGACCGAAACACCAAATCTTTCTTGCTTCAGTGACATCCCAACCGTATTCGTCAGCCATTAATCTTGCTCTGACCTTTAAGTCGGCTCTTGGGTCAATGACACCATTTTCGATAGCAAGGGAAACTTCTTCTTCCATTGGAGCTGCCTTCAAGTAGATTCTGTTATGCTTGTTTGGAGACTTAGATAAAGCTGGAATTCTAGATTCTGCTTCGACGGTTTCTCTGTATGCAACGACAGGTGGAGAGATCTTCAATGGAAC
>JAMYHI010000295.1:14782-25509 GCA_025531525.1 Pichia sp. P7020A | reverse complement strand
TTACCAGCAATGTCAACTTCGAAGCCAACTTTCCCTATGTCGTTCTTTCCAGCAAGAGGTCTCTTCCAGAATAACTTAGCATTAGCATCGCCAGTACTGTAAAGAAATCCAACGTCGACTCCGTGTTTCCAATCACTTGTAAGTGATTTTAACTGTCCTAAGGAGAGACCATCCAATTCATTCGTGGAGCTAGCACCATTGAGTGAGGTATACATACGCAGTGGTCTGTCTGCACTCATCAAACCAGCCTTGGTGCTGATGCCAATGTTATAGCTTGCGAACGATCCAGCTCCAACTGCATGCTGTGGGGCTATTGGCAAAGCATAACCAGAGACAGCAGGATAGAATTTGTCCTGGAAGTTGATGGTATTACCTTGCAATGCTGCAAAGTTAATGATGGAACCGCATTTCAAGTTGGAGGAAAATGTAACAGAGTTACCGAAAAAGGATTTTGCCATGTCTAGGCCAAGGCCAAGCTTGAAGAATTGATCTTTACCATCGGCGGTAATCTCTTCCAATGATTTATCTTGCCCCAATGACTCAAGGAGTGATGGAAATCCAGCAAGTTCATTAGTGATACTGATGGTGTGACCTTCAAGTGGTAAGGTACAATCGGAGGTGGTGAGATATTTCATGTTGCTTGAAATAACGTTGAAAAACAGTGATTCCTTCTGACTGTCACCTGCATACATTTTCACCTCATCGTTAGCGCTGTCATCTATGTGGTTGATGTTTCTTCTGACGAGATTGAGACCTGTTGATGCGGTCGTCAAAGCACCAGAATGTTTACAGAACTTCTGCTTCGTGACACCAAGCTCGGCGGAGGTTGCATCTTGAGACTTGGACTGGAACAAAGATTCTTCGGTTTTTGAAACATTGATGTGACCGAATGCTCTGTATGAGGTATCTGCAAGTGGTTTCGATAATAATGCATCAAAAGTTTTGGAATTATTGAACAAGTTCAATGCGAAATCAATGCCAAGGTTTTCACCATTACCGAGGACATTTCTGTTCAAATAGCCTGCACGCAAAGCATTACCTAATTCATTGTGAACACTGCTAATGCTGAGATTTGATCGTTTCAGCGGAGTGAGGTCAATTTTACCAACAATGTTAACCTGCTTCTGGTTCAGTTCATCATACTTTTCGCCCGCCTTTGCATCCACGTCGAATTGCAACTTTGCATCAGTGAAACCACCTAAGTATGTCAATTGGCGAACCACTTTGTTACCCTCAGTGACAATATCGCCGACAGATTGAGTCTCCGCTTGAAGCAGAGGCTTAATGATAGATTGGATGTATTCTGGGCTGTACGCATCAGCGCCGAAAACCTCAACCTTTTCTAAGGAGACGGGCGTGGTATTGACGTCTTCCTGTGTAGCCATTGTGATGGATATGATTCTTAGACCAAAGTTCTAGTACACTTTACAATACAGGAGGGTAATAGTGGGATATGAGAAGAGGAGAAGGGACAAGCTGCAGTGAAGGGTGTTATAGCGGCTGACATCTTCAATACTCAACCGCGAGCCAATGAAAACCACGGACTCGGCGACTAGTTTGGGTACTAATGTACTAATCACCGATCACTGATTACTGACTATTGACCGAATAGCAATACACGGGTATCTATATAAAGTAGTTGTACTGTCTATGTGTAGGTCCACCAAGAGCAGCAAGCGGCCGTTGGCGTTGGCGGGGCTGGAGCGTTTTATGTGGAGTCAACGCTAGCGTTGGAACAAACACTTGCTTGTTATGGTGCACATGGTGTGGGAAGTAACCAACTTCCACAGGCGCATGGTAGTATGGACCGTCGACGGGGAAATACTGGTAAGTTGAAGTTGCTGCTCCAGTTGAGACGGTAATTGGAGGTTGTTGTTGCTGCTTGTTGGTCTGCTGACTGCTCTCCGAAGGAGGTGGAGCGGCAGTTTGACCGTGTTTCTGAGGGTGCGATCCCTCAGATATGGACTTATCACTTGGTGAGGTCTCCTTCCCAAGATGTTCCTTGTGGCACTTCGACAACTCTCTCAATTTCCCAATCATTACCTCTCCCTTTCCTGAGTAAAACTGAGGATTACGCCCCCGAACACTGAATGGGTGCGATTCAAATGCAGTCTTGACTGTTTTATCAATATTCGTGTTATTGCTATTCCGTAGTCGCAATTCGAGCTCAAATCGAATGATGTAATACTTTGTACTCACATCGTGTCTGTTGTTCGCAGTAGCAGTCTTGAATCTAATTTGTTCCCAGCTAAAGCCGAGATCTTTTCCGTGTTTTGCCCACAAGCTCTGTAATTCTGTTGAGGTTAGTGAAAGCTTAGATTGCCCAATGACAACTGCATCTTTCTTATTGCTTGCAGCTTTGCCTGAAAACACAAACTCCTCGTATTCAGTGAGGATCGTGCATTTACCTAGCTTCGGTACTTCAGCCTTGTTATTTAATTTCCTCAAACTAGAAAACAATTGTAATTGAATACTATCGAGGAAGTATCCATCCGGTACCAAAGAGTTCAATATTTGATCAAAATCGAGATTCAAATCAACGGAAATGGAATTTCTTCTATAGCAAAACATCTTCAAAAGCTCGAAATCGTCACTCAGTTCGCTATGCTCCTTAAAATCATCAATAGTGTCAGAGCTGGCGTATATTCTCCCACTCATTGAGGATCTTATGAAATTCAGCTTGTCTTCAGCTGAATCGACATTGGTGAGGCTCAGCAACCCATCACATAGTTGCAAGAGGTCAACACAGTTTTCGTCGTAAACTGGCTTGACTTTCCTCACTGGCTGGGCGATAGCGTTTAACTTCTCTTCTTGATCATTGTCATCAGACGTCTCAGTACTTATTTCTCTGATCTTATTTGGCCTGTTGGCATCAGCTGCTGATGGTTCAGGGGTCAAGGTTTGTGCTGTAACTGTTACTTTCTCCACACCCTTCTTTATATCTTCCATGAAGATTGGCTCCTCTAACTCCTGTCTCAGTTTTACCACACACGAGTTGCTTCTAGATTCTAGTTCAATACCGCCATCCATATTCGTACCCAGGCTCACGGGCATCGGTAAACCCAAGCTCATGTTCATATTCATCGTATTGTTCATATCATTGGTCAACTCCACCCCCGGTTCTGTATTCGTGCCACCTTCCATAAAACCTGCAAGAAAGTCGTTATCGCCCTGTTCGAAATAATTGAGATCAAACAGGTTCCCAGAACTGTAGGTTGTCTCTAGAGGCAAGTACCTAGCATAACTCGCCGTTGCAAGATTTCTCCCGCCTTGATCAGATGCGGCGTTCATGAATGCCTCCGGTACATGGCGGTCGTTGGTGTTTGTTGAGCTGGTGGAGCTGCGTGTCGGTTCATCCTGTTTCTTATCAATGCCAGCACTGGCAGTACTCGTTCCTGGAGTGCTCCCCAGAGCTCTTGATCCCTGAAGTTCTTGCAAGAAAAGAGATGCAAACTCGTCATCTATTGTACTCCTGAAATCCATAGTGATTCACCTTCCCGAATACTGTAGGTGTGTCTGCGTGCCAGTAGAAGAAATGATGAATTGAAAGAGTTAAGAGTTTAGAGTTGCAGATATTCGGAGACTACTCCAGCGACTTCGCGGAAGGCTTCCCTTTTATACACCGCCGACTGTCGAGTTGGCTCTCGCTTTCCCCATGATAAGCTATTTCGGACCCATTTTACCCCACTCTCACAGGCGTACACGTACCCTCACGTTTTTTACACACTCCTATACAAAGAAATACCAATTTCTATAAGTTTTTAACCCTATTCTCTTGTCCTAAGGCTGCAATTGCCGCACCAAATATACTACTGTCTTCGACAAAGTCAAATTCCACTAATGGCAGGTTCAACAGCTTGCATTTTTCACGCAATGTTTCCTCAACAAGGTCCAAATAACCTGGGAAGTGCTTGAGCATGGATCCTACGACGGCGATGCATAGCTTCTGGGTATCTTCTACCGTCTTCAATTGCGATGACGACGGGGTTGCAAATCCCGTCACGCGGATCATGGCGATTATGAACGCTGATAAGATAATAGATGCACGTTGAACGACGGCTTCTGTGACAACATCTAGTATACTGAGATCAGCGATATCATTCCCGATCTCTGATTTGGTGCATAGCTTGGATAAGTGCTCTGCGGTGAGAGAATACTCACTCTCTGGAGATTCCGTGAATATAGTGTCGGTAGTGGCCGGCTGGAATTTAGTGACAAGTCGACGAACAATCTCGGGGAGATATCTGCCTGACGTCAATACTTCCAAAGGCTGAAAGACGCCATAAACTGAGGTTTTAAGATGTGGTGGGAGAATGGCTGGATCTGCTAACAAGTCCCAAGTTGCATGCATCTCGCGGTCCGCTGGAGACATGTATGAATGGAGATGATCACCCAAGAAGGAAGCTTCTGTGTTAATCAGCAGCCTGGAGGAATTAGTCGATTTGTCTAGTTTCAACTGGGCTAATTTAGAAGGTGGCAATGACTCCTTCTCTATGAGAAAGCATGAGTTGACACCTGTTCCTTGAACGAGACCGAGCTTAGAGTGACTCAAATATGCACCCGCAATAAAAACGGAAATGGAATCATTGACGATGGCACATATGTCGATAACGAGATCGGAATCGTGGAAGCAGGTCTCAAATATGTCTTTCAAATCACCCCCTTTGAACTCATCAGAGACAGAGAAGCCCTTACCTAAATTGGAGACTATACCTCTATTGGGGGCCTGGTTTTGAATGATGGGGAAACTCCAAGTGAGGCCGACATTAACAGCGCCTGCGCTGTTTTTCAAAGACACCATAAGGGCTTCATCAATGACTGATTTGAAGTTGTCGGCAATCCATTTGAAGAATGATCTGTCGAGATGTTTCATGGAGTCTTCAATGATCCAACTTTTATTGACGATGCATTTGACCTCATGGTTCTCAGATAGCTGCACCACGCAGATTCTCAAAGTGGAACCGCCAATGTCGATAACTGCTGTTAAGCCGCTTAAAGACGTTTCTTCCTCGCATACGACGTTATAACAAGGAATCATGCAATTATCAGACTTTTCAATTGCTTCATACATGGACTTTTCGAACCTGTCAGTGATAGCAGTGAAATCATTGATGATCTCGTCTAGCTTCAAATATTCAGACACGTTGGCATGTAGCTCGCTATTTGTTGTATTACTGGTATCAGAGGAAATATCTGTCACGTCCAAGGATTCCACCGAACTATCCACGTTCAGCACGTCCACTTCGACGCAGACATCTCTAGACTTCTCCTTGCCAGCCCGATGCAAGTACATTTCTTCGGTTCTGTCCAAAGTTGAAGAAGAAGATGGGTCATAGTTGGCAGTAAACATATGCTGTAGTATAGTTGACCTGTTAGTTGTATTGATTCAATGCTGTAGTGCTGTAGATCGTTAAAGAAAGTACCTTCAATAGTGCTAGTTATGACAATATCTTGGCGGTGGCCGGGGTGTCCTCTGTTTAAGAGTGAATACCGGCTGCTGAATGCCCCTACTCTGACAGTGTTGCAAGCGGTCCAGAAAGGTTGCAGCCTCCACTACGCCCATGGCTCATGGCGATGTACGTTCAAAGTATGTGTCGTGTGCGGTCTGTCTGCTGAACGTACAGTATACGGCATACAGCCCGTGTTACATGTCGCAGTCGGGGAAATGCAACACAGAGCGAATCGGGGCCAAACGGCAAACAGGACAAGACGATAAGGATGGGGGAGCCCTCGGGGGCAGCGCCAGATACAGCTGGGATACAGGATACTGGGTGACACCACTGTATACATAAAGAGTAGAGTGTCTCATTACATGGGCGTGGGGTAGGGTTTGATGTTGCCAGCATGCAGTATAAATGTGTTTTGTAAGGCATGCACCGTGAAGCTAATAACAGAGAGCTCTGGCAACGTATGATTGACACATGCGTACGATTGCCGATGGAGATTTGTTCTCCAGTGTTATGTGTTCGGATGCAGTGAATAGTGGATTGTGTGTCCAGTATTGCTTTCATTGTGCAGGTGCTTAGACGGTAGCATCCGTTACCCCCAAGTTGTCAAGGATACCGGAGTTGACTAACTGCACGAGCCACTCGCTTGTGGAATACTTCACAGCGGCAACTTCGCCGCCCCAATTGTTTGATTGTACGAATACTCTCGTTAGCAGATACTGCAACATATAGTAAAGCGTTGTAACCCGTAAGAGTCCCGACAATTTCCCGTGGTGCTTTCACTTACGCGTACTACTATCGGCGAGCGGCTATCAGTTATCAGCATTGCAACACAGCCAACTCCGAGTGCAACACTGAGTTCTTCACAACTTTCAACTTAGCCACCATCAGAAGCACGATATTTCAGCTTCAACAAAACCAACATAAGTTTCAAACCGATATCAATGCAAAGGTCAGCATTCCATGAACATACTTCTTCCAAACTCCTATTCATCAAGCTCTTCACTAGCTAACAATCCAAAAACCCAATGCATCTCCAACAGTACACAACCAAGTGCGAAGCTGCCAAAGCAGTAGCAAATCGCATCGTTTCTGCAATCAACACTTTTCAGCCAACCGAATCAAAACCTTTTATTATTGGATTACCTACTGGCTCTTCTCCAGAACCAGTGTATGCAGAACTGGTGAATTTGTACAAAGCTGGGAAAGTGTCATTTCAGAATGTCGTCACTTTCAATATGGATGAATATTGCGGTCTCGAACCAACCAATGTTCAATCATATCACTACTTCATGTACAGGAACTTATTTGACCATATAGACATCAAACCTGAAAATATTCACATTTTGAATGGTCTTGCGGAAAACCCAAAGGAAGAGTGTGCCGCTTATGAACGTGAAATTGCCAAGTGGGCTCCTTTCAACATATTTATGGGTGGATTAGGACCTAAGGGACATATTGCATTCAATGAGGCGGGCTCTTCTAGAGATTCAATTACAAGAGAAGTGGCTCTGGAAGAGTCCACCATTGAAGCAAACTCGAGATTTTTTGGTAATGATAAGTCTAAAGTTCCGAGATTTGCCCTAAGTGTCGGTATATCTACAGTCTTGGACAACTCGGAAGAATTGATCATTCTCGTTTTTGGATCCACTAAAGCCGACATTTTACAAAAGACTATTAGCACCCCAATCAGCTCGGAGATTCCATCTACATTCTTACAGACACACAAAAACTGTACATTGGTTTACGATGTAGAAGCTGCCGCCAAATTATAAACATAGATATATACGATACCACGTAGAAGAACTTCATTGATCGCTAATTACCGAGTAGTAGTTACTGTACTTCTGGACGACTTCAAACCCGTTATCTTTCAAGCTGTTGACTTGCTTCTCATCCACGTCGGTGATGAAACATTCACTCACATCTTTATACTGTGCTCGAATGTACATCAATGCAGTGCAAATCAATCCTAATTTGAAAACCTCCGAGAGCGTTGAATAAAGTGGATCAATGAAGTGACCAGTGATACAAGCATACTTGCTATTATCTTTCAACTTGCATTGGTCCAAGAATGGATAGAATTTTGTAAATTTGGAATGATTATTGAACACAACGACACTACCGACAATCGATTTTTTAGTGGGTTCGAGTGCAACAATGATATCGACATTTCCACTACCATCAAAATATTGCTTTTGTTTGGCATTCAAGTCATTGTATAGCTCTAAATATATCTCACTATTGTTCTCGTTCATAGTCGGCTGTTTGTTATATGGAGATGACCCCCAACTTTTTGCACCGGGATCGTCACTCTCATTACGTGGATGCAATCTCAAAATGCTGCCAGGATCTCTGCAGATGTCAAACATGATACCAACAACTTGCAACTGGCGCACTAAGTTTTCGGCAACTTGCCAATTGGATATATTCTCTAAACGCATAAGGAAATCCAACTTCCTCTCAACGGGTCTATGCAGAACATCATTTGGTAGTGGGTATTGTGTAAGTTTGTCTGGCTGACTTTCTTTCACAACATCTTCCTCTCCTATGACATTTGGACCGATATAATGATTGTTGCTGTATTCGGTTGAGGAGGATGAATCTCTACGTTTCTTGATAATGGAAAATTTCAGTCCCGTAATTAAGTTATCCGTACTGAAATCCCATCCAAGGGTTTTGAAGAAGCTTAGTGTTTTCGTATTCTCCTCATTGGCAGTCAATAAGAGATCATCTCTAAGTGATATTTTCGGGAAGTCTTTACATAGATAGACCTTCGAACAGTGTTTCTCCTTCATCAAATATTTCATCGACTTTGTGTACAGATGTGTACCAATGGATATTTTCCGTTTGTTCTTATCGACAAGTAACAAAACGAGATTGGCTATTCCATCTTCATCGTGGGTATCTGGAGTGCTGTTGTAAACCCAGGTGGTGGAAACTCCCATTATCGTCTTTGAGCTAGTGTTTCTCACAACAAAGCTACGATGACCTTGTGTATCCATGTAAAGCCTTCTCAATCCTTGCATATTTTCTGGTTTTGTATCATGATCAATGAGGCCATTGTTCATCAACAATTTGATCAAGTTTTCAAAATCTCTTGCAAAGTTGAAACACTCAACAAGCCAACTGGCAGGCGTCTGTTTAGTCTTGGTATCGCTCAAACTTTGAGAACCATTGGACAACCCAGGAATTTTCCCCACTGCTTTGAAATCGCCAAACAATATTTTGGGGAGATTACTCAATGCATTGATGGTATAGTCGTATGTGCAAATGTAACCAGTTGGAGATCCCCCAATATTGATATCATACAAAAAGTCCGTTGGAGATGATACGGAAATAATGATCATCGCTCTGTTGGTAATCCCACTGCCAGCTCCAGATCCGGGACCCTTTTTCACCCTAGGAGATGGAGCATTGCATAGCATTGAAACATGTTTGGAAACACCCACCTGATAGAGGTTGTTTGTGGTCTCTGCGGAAAAGAAGAGTAATACTTTTGACTTTAAGATGAGCTCTTCATGAAATGATGTTAGTCCATTGCTGTTGTAGCTTGTATGATAGAACTTATAGCCAGGCTTGTAATCTGCCAGCATCTTACCTAGGGCTATAAATACATCTTCACCATACTTCAATCTAGACTTTTGGGGGATATCAAACTCCACATTGTTAATGTGTGATTTTACGCCATTTCTATCAACCGTCTCATATAGAGGTTGAATCAAAGGCGTTAATAACAAAACGGTGTTATCATTCTCTGAAAAGGGAGTTAGATGTTTAGTTATCGGCAGTCCTGCATCTCGCACCACAGTGATAGATTTCTCGTAAGCCTTCTTAGATAGCATTCTATGTTGATAATATATTTCATCTGGTAAAAAGGGTATATTGTCAAGCACCTCATTCCAAGATGGTAGTTTCTGTTGTAATTTTCTTATCCTCTTCGTGGCCTTCTCCACTCTCTCTGCACCAATGAGTTGATCAATGATAACTGATTCCAGGGCTTCTATTGCTTGTTGTTGTATATCAAAATTACTGCAGAGCATGATGAGATCACATCCAACAGAGAAAGCGCTGATACATCCTTGAACGACACCAAAATTCTTATCCAACGCTTCCAATAGAAGACATTCACTAATAACGGCACCATCGAAATTTACAGTACCTCTCAAGAGCTCTGTGACGATTGCAGGGCTGAGACAAGCATGTAAATCGTTAGGATTTACGCCGGGAACGGCACATCCACCAACTGAGACAGTATCTAGCAAATTTTCTTTGTTAAGTTCGATATAGGGAACGATATTGAATTTAATCAACTGATCTGTGGATTCGGATATCATGGGTAATTCAAAATTGGAGTTGATAGTCGCAGATCCATATCCGGGGAAATGTTTTCCGCTATTTATCATTCCTTCGTCGATGAAGGCTTTAGCAGCAGCTCTAGAGAACTTGACAACTTTCTCCAAGCTATAACCGTAAGATCGTACTCCAATGATTTGATGCATGAGGGCATTGGATGTGTTTTTCAAGATGTCCATCACCGGACCTAAATACATGGAGAAGCCAATGACTTTCAATTCTTTGGCGATGGCTCTGTAAACATTGTAAATAAGTTCTTCGGAGTCGGTGGCACCTAAAGTCATGGCACCGGGGAACTGCGTGATAAATTCTTTATCAAAGAGGGAATTGAGCATACCTCCCTCTTCATCAATAACAAATATTATCGGATATTCATAGTTTGATTTCTTGGCAATCAGTTGAAGACTTCTTATCAGCTCTTTAGCTTGCAATGCATTTGTGAAGTTCTTCCCACTGAGCATTATTGTACCAACACGATATTTGGTAATGAGCAAAGTCACCTCGGGTGTCACAGCTGTGCCCTCAAAACCTACCATGAAAAACTTGCCTACTTTTTCCATCGACATGATGTGGAGTAGTTTATAATTTATCCGAAGAGAGGAAACCTTTGTTTGGTGTTTCTAGTTGGATAAAGAGATGTTCAAAGCGTAAAGTCAAGTTCTTTGCCGCTTTCTCTTCTCAAACCTAGCACTTCGCACCTGTGATTCACTTCACTTAGAAACAAGCTAGAAGTGCATGATATGTGCAACTTGGCAATTGCCAGCTGTCAGTGCCAAACCCCGTTTAATCTGGGCCGTCGGATTCAGCCGTTAGCAGTTAGCAGGGCCGTTAATTTGCCGATAAGCGGGGGGGGGGGGGGGGGGGGGGGGGGGCAACAGAAGGCGACAGGGCGGGATGAATCACCAAAAAAAAAAAACCCAACCC
>JAMYHI010000295.1:0-14772 GCA_025531525.1 Pichia sp. P7020A | reverse complement strand
GGGGGGCGGCAAGAGCTAGCGACGCGTCGGGCTGTCTGCCCAAAAATGTAACACAGCACCCATCACAACTGCAACACAAGAGCCGTTGGAAGCCGGAAGCCGGTGACTCCGCGGAGAATACCAAAACCGAAAGGTGCACTCCGATCTCCGAACGTGGAGCTCCGAGCAGTTGGTAGCTGGTGCAACACAAGACACAACTAGACACAACTGGAGAGCAACACATGTGCATTGCGGTGCGCTGATAGCAGATAAAGATTAGTGAAGGTGAGGCAAATTGGTGTATAAAGGGGCAGTGGGTCCGCTTGATTGGGAGCTCTCGTATAACAGCAGCGCTGTCGGTTCGAGGCTGATCATTGTGTAAGTAGTAAGTAGCAACCAAATCACCTGCCTCCAACAAGATGACTATCCTCCATTTCACAAACTGCTACCTCGCAGATTATGCAAGACTCACTCGCACTGACCTTTTCGTTGATGCGCAACAGGGAATAATCATTAGCGAACCATCCGCTTCCACACGCTCTGGTAGGAGTACAACTGTTGAGACTATAGATCTCGATGGGTGCATCATTTCACCAGGGTTCATAGACATCCAGATCAACGGTTGTTTTGGTCTTGATTACTCTGCAACTTTCAAAAAACCTAATGACAAGGCTGATTTCGTTAACCATTACACCGATTCAATGCAACAGTTGTTACAATATGGTGTTACGTCCATTGTACCTACAGTGACATCCAGTTTTGAAGAAGTTTACAAAGACGTACTTCTCATTGTCGGACTAAAAACTCGATCTACCACAAAGGCAGATTCACTAGGTGCACACATCGAGGGACCATTCATATCCCCACTGAAAAAAGGATGTCACCCACCAGAAACGTTGACTACAATGTCCAATGGTTACGACTCCTTGAAAGAACGTTACGGTGACGATTTTGAGAAATACACAGCCATCATGACAGCGGCACCAGAGGTGGATGGTTGTTTGGACATAATCCATCCGCTGACCACTCAGAATGATATAGTATTCTCCATTGGACACACTATGGCATCTTTTGAGACTGGAATTAAAGCCATCAGAAATGGTGCAAGTATGATAACACACTTGTACAATGCTATGCCCAGTAACAGTGCCCGTAACCCAGGCATAGTCGGGCTCACGACAATCCCAAAAGATGTACTACCAGCGGAACAGACTCCATATTATGGACTTGTTGCTGACGGTATCCACGTTCATCCAAGTAATGTCAAGGCATCTTATTTCGCAAACCCTTCAAAGGCGATCTTGGTCACGGATGCAATGTACCTCATAGGTTTGCCAGATGGTATATATGAACGTGGTGATCAGCGCATTGAGAAGAAGGCACATCTATTACACTTACAAGGAACTGATACAATTGCAGGTTCCGCCACCCATTTGCTAGAATGTGTGAAAAATCTAATGCAATGGACAGGAGTCCCACTTGAGAAGGCATTGGCAACGATAACGAACAATCCTGCACGTTCTCTGGAAATATCACAACGGAAAGGATTCCTTAACAAAGGGTGTGATGCAGACTTAGTGGTACTCTCTCCAGATGGTGTCATTAAAAACGTATATAAGCTCGGCAACAAGGTCCTTTAAATAGAGAGAATCTTAATTTATAAAAAACTCTTCATTTGTTCAAAACTCCCTGTATCGTAGCGACGCAATGTCTCGTATGTCTGTAATTACGGAACTCCATTAAATAAATCCCCTGCCACGTACCCAATGCCAATCTACCATCTCTGATAGGTATGTTCAATGACACTCCAACAATAGAACTTTTCGCATGTCCCGACATATCATCAGGCCCTTCATCTGTATGAACGAAAACTTCACCTGCATCATCCGGTACGACGTTATTCAAAGCAGTGGTCATATCTGTACGCACATCCGGATCACAATTCTCATTGAGTGATATCGCCGCTGATGTGTGTTGCAGGAATAAGTTCACCATGCCCATCTTATAGTTTTTGATGGATGGAATGCTGCGAATCACTTCATCTGTGACCAAATAACAACCACGAGCACGCGGAGAGAAGGAAAATTTCGTCTGATCCCAGCTTGTGGACATTTTGAGGTTAGTGTTGTAGCGTGGGAGAATAAATGGAGAAGAAGTGGAAGCTGTCTCAACAAAAAGATGAGATGAGTGAAGAGTGATGAGTTTGATATGCAGAGGGCCGGTAAATGGTAAAAGGCGATCGACGCGAGAAACGGGGGGCTCCGCGAATCGCGAATCGTACACGCGTTAGCTGCTTCTTTATTCACACAGCAATACTGATGAGGTTGGTTAATCGCTCGTTATTGAATAATAAATAATAATATACATGATACATCTAATGAGACCAAGCTATAGGACGTGTTACATGGTCTCCGGTTTCCCTTGCTGAAACTGCAGACAGGCCGACTAGCGGACTGTTTGCTTATTTGGAAGTGTCAACAACGTATCTACCCAAGATCTTACCCTGTTCCATTAATTCGTAGATCTCTGGCAACTTTGAGAGCCCGACAACCTTAATAGGAGACTTAACCATACCGTCGATATAGAATTCCAATGCCTCTCTGGTATCTTGTCTATTACCCACATAGGAACCCTTAATTTGCAAAGATTTGACAACGTGTTGGAACACATCTGACTTACAAACTGCACCGGCTGGCATACCAACGAGAACAATCTTACCGGTAGCTCTCACATATTCGCATGATTGAGAGATTGCCGTTGGGGAGACGGAAACGTTGATGACACCATGTGGTCCAAGGCCATTGGATGCAGCCTTGATGTCCTTGTTCATCAGTTCTGGAGAATCTCTTGGATATTTGGTGAAATCAATGAAAACGTCACCACCACAAGATTTGAATAGTTCTTTCTTACCTTCACCACCATCGATACCAATGACTCTCAAACCCATTGCCTTGGCGTATTGCACGGCAAGGGAACCTAATCCACCAGCTGCACCGGAGATAGCGACCCATTGTCCCGCTCTCAACTGGGCGGTCTTCAATGCCTTGTAAACGGTGACACCTGCACAGAGAATTGGCGCAACATTAGCTAAATCGGCACCAACTGGAATCTTTGCTGCTTGAATGGCATCAGCGGTAGCGTATTGTTGGAAAGAACCGTCGTGCGTGTAACCAGACAAGTCGGCATGTTCACAATTTGATTCGTCACCCTGTTCACAGAATTCACATGACATACAAGATCCATTTAGCCATTTGATACCCGCTAAATCACCAACCTCGAAGTTATGGACTGCAGAACCCTTAGCAACAACTACACCGGCACCCTCATGGCCACCGACCAAAGGAAGTTTTGCAGCTAATGGCCAGTCACCTTTCCATGCGTGCAAATCAGTGTGACAAACACCGGAATACTTGACATTGATCAAAATTTCTGTTGGCTTCGGCTTTGGAACTGGGATTTCTTTATATTCCAATGGACCACCATGGGTTTCAAAAATGACACCCATCTGCTTTTCTGGGATGGTGAAGACAGGGGTGGTGGTGGATTGGAATCTGACGGCTCTAAGTGCTTGTCTTCTGAACGCAGTTCTTAACATTATATTGGATTGATTATAGGTTATGGGTTATGGGATACGGAGTGTGTGTGTGTGTTTGTGTGTGTGTGTTGATACCACAGAATCGAAAATAAGATAAAAGAAGCAGTCAACCGTCAATTGGCCAGTACGACACAGATGTGGAGAAAGGGTGGATACAACCTCCTTTTATAACCAGTGAACGATTGGAAGTTTGTAATAATATTGGGTGAAAAATGAGGCGGACACGTCATTTTTTGGGCTTTTAATGCGGGCGTTAAGCGTTAAGCTTATCGGGCTTTGCCCATATCTAGTTAATAGTCTACCACATATACATGCGTATTAGAAATCAGCGAATCGACTCCAGACTTGCCAATTGCTGCCTCTCATTGGCTGGCTTCTCCCCCGCTCCTCTCCGCTGTGTTGCTACTACATTTTGGTGTTGCTGTGCTGTGCTGTGCAAAACACTAGCTGACTACGTTCTATGCCTCACGTCTCGTATACATTGCTTATCGCGTCGGGGCCGTTGTGCCCGCGGGCGCTGACCTCCTCGATATGACTGACGTACTGCCACGCCGCCATGGCTGGTTACGTTGTGGCGCGATCAGCCGCTTGTTATGGGGTGCGCCCAACGGTTTGCCCTATACTGGCGGTGAGAAACTGGGGGTGCACTCTGCATAATCGATATTTTTAAGGAGGCGCTCTTCTTTATACCGTAACTGCTCTCGAAATTGGTCACGCAGCACCCACGCGGGCGGGTCCCATGCACGGCTTTAACGCCGATAGATGAGTCAAGAGTCAAGAGCGGGGTTTTATCTACAATTTGTTTTACTAGCCTCTAAAGCCGGGGCGCAGTACACGGGCACTGACTCGTAGAATCTCGGGTTCTCGAGTCGAGCTGGCTATGGGGAATTGATTAGGGGCCATGGATCAGACGCTTGGTGGAATCGCCACTAACATCAATAGTCGCTAACTTCTTCCCAGAACTAGTATGAATAGAGCTTAAGGTGAGGTATACATAGATAATAAAGCTGTAGTAGGGTAATCAATTCTACTCACGACGGTCAGTACCTACTCTTCTTCGAGTACATAGTTACCAAGCTTGTCCATGCGCAGCTTGCCGACACCGGAACTTAAAGCTTCAATAATTTTCTCGTTCTGCTCTTCAAGGTCCTCTTCCTCCTCTTCACTTTCCTCCTCTTCTTCCTCTTCATCCTCAGCCTCATCATCGAGTCCATCGCTGTCCCATTCACCTTCCTCGTCGTCCTCACTCGCAGCATCTTCCTCGCCCTCACTGTCCCATTCTACCTCGCCTTCGTGATTGAAACTCTTTACGGCGCCTTGTAGCTGTAAGTCCTCGTTATTCAATTTCCTCTTGTATCCAGAAGCCTTCACTTGAACATCCAAATCATTCTCTCTTTCGATATCCCTACCGAGAACAGGATACCCATACTTATATCCATTACCAAACCCATCAGTATCAAGCATCATCTCGTCATTTTTCTTTGGTGCATATCCAAATCTTCTCTTAAAGAACCTTCTGATACAGTCAACATCTCTCTTAAAGTAATACTCAGCATCTGGATGTTCAATACTGATACATTGTGGGAAATCAATAACAACGAAATCGCGTGTACGCTCGCTGGCTTCGGCTTCTAAAATCATGATATTGTATTCGTTGAAATCACAATGGATTAAACCGTTGTTAGCGAGCTTCACAATGAACTTCATCAAATCACTGTAAAGCTTTTCATGATTGGTATGTTCATACAACTGTCTCATTGGGAAACCTTGGATACGTTCCATCAACACTAAATGTCTAGAACAGTCATATGGAATGGGCACATCAAACCCATTTCTGAACAAAATGCTCATAAATTCATACTCTTTCTGAGCTGCGAGCTTAGATAAGAACATCCATGATCCACCTTTACCAATTCTCAAATAATCTCTCTTATTTCGAACAGTTCTGAAACTGACCCTACCCAATCTGTGAATCTTCAAAACCCGGTTCTCCCCACTCTTTGTCTTACAACTGTAAATGTCAGATTCTTTACCGACACCAATGGTATGCTCAAGCTCTTCGATATTACCATGCTGGTGAATAGTTTTCAACGCAACGTAATCAAATCCATTATATGTGATTCTGTACCCATCATAGCTGGCATTTCTCAGACGACCAATCAAATTAATCTTAGCCAAGTCTCCGATGGCCTTGTTGGTGCTCCCCACACCACTCTTTAAGTGTGCTAGTTGGATGATCAATTTGGTTGGCACCACCTCATGATTGTTGGATCCCTTTTCAACAGCCTGAAGCACGCGCCAGTCATCTGGTGTGAGGTATCTCATGTATGTCGTATCGAGCTTCATTTTCGATTGGTGGGTATTGGTCTATGGTGTACGTGGTTGTGGCACTGAAATGATTGAGACCGATATGTGAATAACGAACTGTAAAGAAATTAGTGGTGGAAAATGAAAAATATTTTCAAAGAAGATTCATGCTGACGAAAGATCCGTCACAAAATTGGACGGCGCGAAACGAAGACCATAAATCACAAATCTATAAAACGCCAAGGTCAACTCCACACTCTATCCTAGGGGTTATTTTGTTACTAGCTATGACAGCACTACATTCAGATATCAGTAAAGGAGGGGTGTATGGATCACGCTCAGCTGTCAATGTAGTCACCATCTCCTTCATCCTCTTCTGGCAACTCATCCCCGCTGGTGAGTGATTGGTAGAACAGAAGCACAAAGTCATCGTTGTTAATGTCCTCCTCAATTTCACCCTGGCCCTCGCTGTCACTATCGCTGTTTGTATCCTCGTCAGTTTTAACGTCCTCGTCGGACACTTCATGTTTGCCATCTATAATTTCGGTGTAAGTCCATAGCTCTTTCAGCTCTCCTCTCCAGGCAGCAGTGGCATACACGGCTCCTATAACCGCAGGACATAAATATAATAATGCCGGTTGACCTTTCTGATACACCTGCACAATTTTAAACGTCACAATCAACGCTAAAGCATATGCAATCATCGCAGAGGTGAAGTACGGTTTTTCAAACCGTTGCAGGTAATGGAACTCAGTATTGGCATACTTGGTATGGTATCTATGAAGATCATATCTGAGGCACAGTGCAATGAATGCTCCGGGTAAAGCCAAATCTCCCAATCCTAGGATGGACTTGGTGATTCTCGCGTCCTCTCTCGAGACAATGTTGGGCATTACCAGCTTTGCGGGTATATCTACCTTTGTGGCAACGGTCTGCATGATATCAGTGCCAAAAACAAAATATATGTCATAGATGAAAAAAAGAGACAGCAAAAGAGTTCCAATCATGAAGTTCGGTATTGCACCACCTGCAATACCCATTGCCACTAATGAAAAGCCGAGAATGTTTGTCAATATCCAGTTCTGAGAGCCATCTCCCCATGTGAATAGTGTTGCAAACACAAACCCTGATACAAATCCGATCATTGTCCCCGTGGAAAAATAGACGTTCCACGTCTGTGCCTCTGGCGGAATATTCACACGCAGACTATTTAGATTCTCTTCTCTTATAATCTTTTCTCTTTCGTTGCTATTGGGTAGGACAGTATACTCGATACCATCTTCATGAACATCTGGATCGTTCCATAAAGTGAGACCGTACCTATGGTTAAGACCGATACCAGAGATATGCCTCAGTTTCCGAGAAAATGCCTCATATAGAAATTTTACTGTAAATGAGACTGCAACAAATGCCATTATGGACGTGTAGTACTTGATGTACTTCTCCAACTTCAAGTTGTACCCCTTTTTGGTTGCATAGTACATCCCCACAAGCGCCATGGATGCCATTATAGGTAAGATTATAACCGTCACTAGGGTCAATTGCTGTTCCTCGTCATTGTTCTGATCCTCTCCTTCCTCCGTTTCTTCTGGTGTACTATCTGTTATATCATACAAAGGATGGCTCTTCGATGGTTTGAGCGCATTGACTGGTTTCCGAATTGAAGCAAAACACCCACTTGTTATTGCTGTGATGGCAATGGCCAGTAGAAACAGTTGTGATAGCGTAGAGCTGCCAATGGTGGCGTTGACAATCTGGTTATCAAACAGCAGGTACGCGATTTCGTTGGTGACATTGTGCACGAGCGTCGGCTCCTTCCACTGCTCTGATATTGATACTGATACTGACGTACTATTCATCGTTTCGTCCTAGTACTCACCACCAAACACGCGTAGTATGGCAAAGCACCGCTGGCCGTGTCGGAAGGAACAGTTTCCTTCCTCCGTATCGGCATTCATGACTTCCATTCTGGGCTAAATAAACCAAGCGGGAAACCCGTTTTGGCTTTTGGCTTTTGGCGTTTGGCCATTTCCCGGTTTTCCATCACGGGAAGCGAGGCGCGTGTCCACCCTTGGCCTTGTGTGCGATATCAGACAACGGCATCCAGACAACAGCAACGTGTTCTTCTTCGTGGCTATGCCCCCAGTTTCTAGCAGCAGCAGCAGCCTCTGTCACAGCCCCGTTGCCATCACCACTTTGCAGTATGGACGCCCTTAAGAGCTACGACTGCGGTCTCAAAACCACAAACTACCCGGCGATTAAAAATGCGCCTCTTCCAGCAGACGGTGCAGGTTCCAAACACTTCAACAACTGGATCCTGCTAGCTGTCATGACAGTCATTCCATGGCACTTGACCAGATCTCTTGGTTTGGGTTTCAAGACTTTTGTTTTCTTTTTCATCGTCTTAGCACTCCCAATCTTGATGGCATGGTGGACTCTTCTCTCCACTTATTCCCCAAGATTGAATGAAAAGGCAAAGTTCCCAAACAAGGGTGTTGAATACTACTTGGATTTCCACGATGAAGAATTGAAGGAAAAGTACAAGGGCTCTAACAAAATCCCAATGGAAACTTTCCACGAACTCTACTTTGCTAACAAGGTCTCCTTTAAGGGTGATGCCTTAGACGTTATGGAATTCAGACACGATTGGGCTCAATTCAGCTTCACTTTGAGTTTATTCAAATTCTTCCTCTTTGGTATGATTCCTGAGGTGCTCATGCACACAAGATCTCAAGATGAAGAACAAGTCAGAGACCACTACGACAGGGGTGATGACTTCTACGCTTGGTTCTTAGGTCCAAGAATGATCTATACCTCTGGTGTCATTCACGATATCAATGTTGAAGAACCTTTAGAGCAACTTCAAGATAATAAGTTAAAGGTTGTTTGTGAAAAGATTGCTTTAAAGAGAGGTGAAACTGTTCTTGATTTAGGTTGTGGTTGGGGTACTTTTGCTTCCTTTGCATCCTCTCAATACGATGCTCATGTCACTGGTGTTACCTTGGGTAAGAACCAAACTAAATGGGGTAACGACTGGTTAAGCAAGTATGGCATTTCTCCAGAACAATCCAGAATTGTTTGTTGTGATTACAGAGATTCTCCTTTGGCACCTGGTGATGCTAAATATAAGAAGATTGTCTGTTTGGAAATGTCCGAACACGTCGGTGTTAAGCATTTCGGCTCTTTCTTGAGACAGGTTTACGACATGTTGGATGATGATGGTATCTTCTTCCTCCAATATGCAGGTTTGAGAAAGTCTTGGCAATATGAAGATCTCGTTTGGGGTCTCTTCATGAACAAGTACATTTTCCCAGGTGCAGATGCTTCCACTCCATTGGGTTTCGTTGTTGACAAGTTGGAAGGTACCGGTTTCGAAACCGTTTCTATTGATAACATTGGTGTCCATTACTCTTCCACTTTGTACAAGTGGTACAAGAACTGGATCTCCAACAAGGAACAAGTCGTTAACAAGTATGGTATTAAGTGGTATAGAATTTGGGAATATTTCCTCTCTTACTCTACCATCATCTCCAGACAAGGTTCTGCAACTTGTTACCAAATTGTCTTGAGAAAGAACTTGAACTCTTATCACAGAGTTGAATACATTCCTCATCAAGATGGTCTTCAAGTCCCAGCTTCTAAATTTGTCCCATGGGTCAGGGCTTAAAATTGACATGAATTTCTCCTTTAGACTAGCTTAGAGTTGTATCCCACCTCCATCTACAGAATGGAACTTAAATATTCATATACAGTCATTTTTTTCGATGGCCACTTTTCACTAGCTCAGATATAAAACCGCTCAGTAAGTGTGATCAAGTCAAACTATTTTAGGGAGGCGACATCTATCCCAACAAACTAACAAACAAAGGGGTAGCTGAGATCTATCAACTTACTTAAAAACACCTAGAAGCTGGCATCGTCGGAACTCTACTGTTAAAGTTGAAGCTGATACACACACATTGGGAACTCCGCCGCCAATCAGCATACATTACCTGAAACTGATGGGGCATTTCAGCTTCGTTATGGTGAACGGATTATACAATGGACCGAGTCAACTAAAACAATTGTAAACTGGCTTCTTTGCATTTTTAATGACCTCCCTTTCGCTCGGGAGCATGCACCTTACATCAATGTTTACTGGAATGTAAAACATTCCAGCTCACTATCTTTTTTACTGAAGTTCTTCCTTCATCCTTTGCAAATGAAAGCTCATGGCTGCCCGTGTATGCCTCGCTTCTTCCTGCTCGCGTGCTATCAAAAAGAAGGTGGATTTTTACAGATTCATTCTTCGAATCTTCGAAGGCATCACGAAGAGTACAAACATCACTTTGTTGCTCCACTAGACGTGTCATGAGGTTTGGTTGAGTTGTAGATCTTGTTTCAAGCTCAGAGGAGCCACGTGCAATATCGACCGATTATAATGTTGAGTGGTTGAGCTAAGTTTAAATGGTTATGGTTTTGTATATAATTGATGATCAGGAAGAGAACAAAAACGTCGGAAAGTAAAAGGTAAAAGGTAAATAAAAAATGATAAAAAAGTGAAACAAAAATGGGTATAAACGGAACTGGTAACCATAACGAAAAGGAAACACACAAGGCTAACTTATGCCCAAGTCCATTGAATGTCAATGACACCAAGGTCTGCATCTGCGAGCGAGTTAAAAGCTGCAGGGCTCAAGTCGAGGTGGTTTGCATCACATGATTCACAAGAGTCAACAACCTTAACTTGGATGGTCTTACCGTTGTAAGTGATGTTGATACTGTGGCCACAGTACTCAGAAATGGATTCACTGTTTGCAACCGTGTTATACATCTGTTGAGAAATTGCACACACTAGATCGTTGTCGGTCGATGAGGTACCACAGTTGTCTGCACCAACGCTGTAGAAGGTAGCAATACCGTTATGGACATCGGAGTTGAAGATGGAGTTACCATCAGTGGAGGAAGTTTGTTGTGGTTCTGCAGATTCTGAGGTGGTGGAAGTTGCTGGTTCGACTGCACTCTCTGCTTCGGTGGTGATTTCGGCAGATGGTCTGGTGACAGTGCTCAAAGTTGTGCCGGATGGAGCATGGTGTCTGAAATGTCTACTTCTAGTGGTTGCATCGTCATCAAAGACAATACCGGTTGGGATGGATGCTTCAACGTTGCCAAACACGGTGACAGTAGTGTAGACAATCTTAACGTCGGCATCTGCGTTTGGAGCTGGTGCAGCGAGAATAGATGGTAAAGTAGCTAATGCTATAGCGATGGTCTTTAAGTTGAATAACATTTCGAAAAGAATGAATAAAGTTTGTTCTAAGTGAAAGTGGATCTAACGGAAAATTAATGAGTGTATAGTTTACTTTATAGCAAAGTTGGTCGTATTTGGTAATGAGTGACAGTTGTCTGACAGAGGTGTTGATAAGGGAGGCAAAGACTTCTTGGATATAGGTTTTGAGTGTAGTTACAGGGAGGAGGAATGAAAATAACTAAGGGAGAAGCTCCTTTTATACACCTGGATCTTGCTCCCACTCCACGCCGATATCAAAAGGAACTCACGGTTTCTCCAAAAAGAAAAGCCAGAAAAGCCAGAAAAGCCATAGATAACACTGCAACAGTTTCCAGACGGTTGAATGCAGGCACGTTGCATCTGGACCCGACAAGGCGATTCCGAGTGGTGGCTATCGACGAATGACAAGAGAGCCCTTGTTTTTCTGTCTGTGTTCCTGTAGGAAGCAGAAAAACGGCGCACCGCCTGGAGCTCTAGTAACGGCGCCTCAGCTCTCCGGTTAGTCACCCTGAAACGTCTACGCGCACTACAGTGCGTCACACCCACTGCAATGGACAGACTCTCCCTTGTCCGTGACGAATCACAGCTGCTAGTGGTAATTAAGCTTCTCAATTAGGCAATTTTTGTTGGTCTGCACAAATTGATGATTTTCCGCCTACTACTGCCATTACTCAAGTAGACGAGGATATAGATCGATAGCAATTCAATGCAGAATGGGTTCTTACTAACTGGTATACTGTACATTTGAATATTCCAATCTATAGAGGCGGTGGTGTTGCAATTACTCGGGGCCCGATAAACACGAGATCTCTATTTTGCCAATTGATTCTGAAGGGATACACTGGCTGAAATAGAAATTTTGTAAGACCAGTCTAGAATGCTAACTCTAGGGGTTACTTGGTTTTTTACTTCTTTTTGTTTCTGAAAACAAACTTGAGAACCCTTTTGATCTCTTTGGATGGATAGAATTTGTGAAAAGGGCACCGTTTTGTCTTTAATTTTTCGGGAAAAGTGTACGCCTTTGCCTGTCTTGATACAGAGTTCGTTTGAGGTAGTTCAATACTACTTATAGCACCGAAGCGTAAGCACTAAACGCCCAAGAACATTTTGATGGAAGTGATAAGCCTTGCAGTGTAACTTGGAGAAACCACCTAATGTAGACGAAGACACTGGGAGGAAAGACACATAACCGAGTTTAGAATTACAATTCTTCTCCGGTGGGAGCTAGGTGAGATTTCCATGAATGTCAATGGTACCAAATCTTTCAATGCAAACTCTATATTTGCAGTACATGAATAGTTTTGGGGCAATGGCAGATTGAGAGAATCACAAAAAGAGATCATTTTCTTAATGTGCCGTATTCTCAGCAAAAGGGCATCGCTTGTCGGCTCCTGTATGTTACATTCAGTCGTTAGGTATTGAGACCTGCTTATCCATTATCTGTGTCTTCAAAGATTTCAGACTCCCCGCTACTGTTAGTATCTGTTATTACTATGCTCTTTTGTGTCATACGAAAGGAGCATCCTAATCGCATCAATGAAAACTGGGATTTGTAAGGAAAAATGCCTGCCCATACGCACGTCCTCTCTAAGACACGCTACAAGCCGATGCATCTCAGATACTAGCAGTTGCAAGTCGTCCATGTTTTCCGCCTTGCCTGTTCTCTGTTGTCTGCACGCCCACCTGAAACGGCGTCCCGCTGCTCCCACTGCGGCTGCCCATTTTTGATGTGAAACGACTTGAAGCTGAAACGCACCCCGCGCTGTCTTAGCTGCAGCTGAAACATGGCAGCGGCAGCAGTTGAGGCTCAGAGAAGAAGCGCACCTCTTCTACTTAATGACGCCACAGACTGGGTCTTGGTTAAAGTAAGGGCAGCACAAACAATTGAAATGGAAACAGCAAAGCTAAATATACAGCCGGAACTACATTTGGGGGACGAAAATCTAAAGAGTATGTCTATAAGCGCTGGTTCTTCCGAAACTGTACGTTCTCAATCGGAGTCAACAAAGACTACTCTGACGTCTGCATTTCCAGCAAAACAGATCCAAAAACCAAGTGCTGGAGTAGATGTGAAAAAGAAAAAGAAAGTGACCTGGAATGTGAAGGACAAGCTGCAACTACAACTTCAACTAAAGCCAAAATATCTGAACCAAAGTCAGCTCAAGTCCGCAGATTATGCTCATGCAGGAACACCAACCTTTTCCTCATTGCGATTGCAAAAAGTGGTTCCTCTTGCCTCTGCAACAACTACATTTACCACAACCACGGCGAATACGGTCTCCCTGAGTGCAATGTATGCATACCATTTTTTCCCAATGATGGGATTGGCCCCTTCGGGATCCTCCCCAGTCATTATCAAAGCGGCATCAACTCCGAACAAGAGTGCACACCCAATGTACAATATGAAGAAAGTGGCATCCAGTGGTGTTAATGACAACAGTAACAGTAGCAGCAATGGTAGCGACCATGGAAAACATTTGAGAAACAACTGCTACAAAAACGACTACACAAACAATTACATTCACTGTGGGAAGCTACCATACAAGTACATCCGTAACGCCAAGCAGCAAATAGAAGGATACCCAAAATTACAACGATTATACAAACTCAAGGAAGAGCAAGTACAAAAATATGCCACGAGGCCCTATGGATGCAAAGTTGACACTGACGATCTTGCCAAAACACTTAATTCCTGGGTTTATGATCACGATTTGCAGTTTGATGTCATCATGATTGGTGCACTAACTGAAAACCAGCTCATCTACCCACTTTTAGCAAAACTACCAATTGATAAACTCTGCTCCAAGCCTGGATTCTTATTCATCTGGGCATCCACACAGAAAATAAGTGAGCTCTCAACATTGATGAACGATTCCAGAACTTGGTCGAAGAGATTCAGAAGAAGTGAAGAGTTAGTCTTCATACCCGTGGATAAAAACTCCGTATATTACCCACAAGAATGGACAATCCCAGAGGATCAACTTTTGGAAGAAGTGCAATGGCATTGCTGGATGTGCATCACTGGTACGGTTCGCCGCTCCTCCGATAAAGACTTGATTCACTGTAACGTTAACACGGACCTCTCTTTAGAAAACTCATCAACTGGCAACTCCGCAGTGCCATCACAGATCTACAAGGTTGTTGAGAATTTCTCGTCATCCACGAGACGTTTGCATATCATTCCGTCCTCGACGGGGTTGAAGAAACACGTTAATGTTCGTCCTGGTTGGGTCATTGTCTCTCCCGATGTTATACTTGACAATTTCGAACCAAACCGCTATAAAAGCGATATAAATACCATCGGCACAAATATTCCATATGATGAAGAGATTGAATCACTCAGGCCTAAGACTCCTGTTTGATACGCATCACCTTTTCTTTTGCATTTGCATTACACACGCATGAACCACGCTTCAGAAGCTTGGCAGCTTGTTGTTTACAACATAAACTACTTGCATCTCTGGCGACTCTCTACTTTTGACAATCATCTTTGTCCCTCTTTGCTCTCTTTCCTTCTTTATAACTCTATCAATACACTCTACGAAGTTTGTTTGTTTTGTGTGTGTTTAGCTAATATACAAATTATACAGTAGGAATTTAATAAAACCCAGAAAAGAACCTT
>JAMYHI010000294.1:0-25679 GCA_025531525.1 Pichia sp. P7020A | reverse complement strand
ACAAGGCTGCCCTTGACAAGGAGAAGAAGGAAAAGGAAGATGCTGAAAAGAAGGCTGAAGAAAATGTTGAGGAAAAGACTGAGGCGGCTCCAGTTACTGCTGAAGCAAGTGCTGCAGAAGCGACTCCAGAGCCAGCTGCATAAATCCTGTCTGTATTTTACGTGTAATTGTAGTATGAAATACTCGAACTTGACCCGCACCTCGCACGCATATATGATCTACACACTTAGAGCCATATGGTCAGAGTCTAACCTCGCTGTGTATGACTAGCCCAATTGTGGCTCTATTGGAGCAAGAGCGTACCTTGTGCTTACCCCCCGTGGTGAAACTGGTTAGCTTGAAGCTGGTAGCGTGATGATGATGATGACAATTTTAAAATCTCATTTTGACTTTCATTTCAAGCACCATCCTCGAAACGGGGCAGGAATCCTTTCTCCGCTTTACATCGGTGGTATTAAAGCTTTCATAGGGAGCATACGACAATAAAGCACAATATAGATGTCTCTAGTTCAGTCTGGGGGGATATCCCGGTGGCATTTGGGCTTGGGTGCAGTACGTATAACGCATACAAAAGAATCCTCAGGGGTGGTCAGATGATGAAGATTCTTCCAGTATCTCATACCCGGGGAATGACCCCTCTTCATTCGCATAGTATACTAACAATATATCAAATTATTTTGTATCATATATTCCACAGTTAACAGGTGCCGCTTACTACTTTAACAATGCGTCAAATAGACAACATTTCCAGAATTATTGCTATCACATGCTATCAAATGTTTTTACGGAGTTGAGTCATGTGAATATCTTACTCTTGGTAGCAATATGTTTCATTAGTTTCACAAAGCTGAACTACAGCATGCTAAATTCAATGTCGAATATAGGAATGTTATGGTCACGGCCCGTGATAAACTCAATATTCCTTTGCTTACGATGCATATCTGCTTTGAAAGTTGTCATTGCAGTTTTACGAGGGTTGATTAAAGCCAGAAAATTCAATAGATTTGAAAGCAAAGCAGACTACATGCTTTGTAATGTAAAATACATTGAATCATCGGATCTCATCGGTAGCAAGTGCGTGATATGTCTTGAAGATTTTTCAATTCCACAGAATCCAAAAACTGATACAAATTTTAATCTACACATTAACAGTGATCCACCAGCGGATAGTGAGCAGAGGAGAATTAGGCTTAAATGCAATCATGTGTTTCATTTGGACTGCTTTAAAGAGTGGTACGTTGTGTCTGGAGACTGTCCTTACTGTCGGAGTAAGGTGGATTTATGATGGAGATACTTTTATTATTCCCACATCGTCAGACATGTTCTGAAGAGGGACATGGTGCTCCCGCTTATGGTGCCGCTTTCTAAATCATTGCCTCAACTGTATCTAGTATGCTAGCTCACTTAACAGTTGAAAATACACTTACCAAGATGCTATGTGTGCTTTGCACTGAGACGAGTAACAACCGATATCACGAATACTAACAACCTTTCATTCGTGCGATCGGCTAGTTTGCTTTGCTGCGGCTTTTAAGACCTCTAGTACCTTAACTTTGCTATTATATATACAGTACCTTACATTTTATACCTTACATTTTATACCTTATACCTACTATACCTTTTTTGGTCTGATGCTGTTACTTGATGGTACTTTTGAAAATGGTGAAAGTATATTATTGCACACTATTTATGGATTGCTAGCTCCATGTTGGCTAAAAGTGGTCATGAGAGATCAGGACCTCGGCACAAAGCTAATTAGAACAAGACTTGAATTTTTTTACTTTGAATGAATGGTCCTTTAGCTAACTACAGCGCATGTGTGTTTGGCATAAAACCCCTCAAGGGGAGAAGATCGATGATTGTTTCACTAGCTTGTTTGCGCCGCAGTGTCGGAAGCTGATAACGTTGATAGCGTTGGATCCACCTTCCTAATCGGGAAATTTTGGCGCCAATTAAACTCGAGAGACCGCCTGTTATCAAAAACTTATAACAGCAAAGCTGAACGCAGACTTTCTTTCTTCAGGATCGTACTCTACTTTTCCTCCTGGTCACAATACCCAGAGCATAGATACAGAAAGAAGCAAAAACTGTACGATGTACATCCCGGCAAAATATCTTGAGGAGAACTGGGAATATCAAAAGGAAGTGATTACAAACCACCCACTGGCAACAGTAATTACTTTCAGCCAGGATGGGTTGATTGCTAACCACATTCCATTTGTCCTCGCAATTGATAGAGAAACAGGCAAGAAATACTTACACGCACATGTGGCCAAAAAGAACCACCAGATTCCAGCGCTAGTGTCGTCGGAGGAAGTTCTCGTCGTTTTCAAATCCGCTGACTCATACATTACTCCTACTTATTATCCAACAAAGCAAGAAACTCACAAGGTTGTGCCAACTTGGGACTTTGCAGCGGTGCATTGCTATGGGAAGGCCACGATTATTGATAGGAAAGAGTGGGTGAGAGCTCAACTTGATGAGTTGACCAGTCAACAAGAGAAAGAAAGGGATGTTAAATGGACAGTAGACGAAGCGCCTGAGTCCCACGTTAACACTCTACAAAAGGCCATCTGTGGCCTAATGATTGAGATCACACGTATAGAATCGAAGTTCAAGTTTGAGCAGAAAATGCCAGAGCAAGATGTCGATGGTACTATTGAAGGGCTAGCCATCGATGGAAAACATGAAGTTTCTGCTTTTGTGAAGAAGTGCAACCACGCTTCTTAACTAGACTTACGGCATGCACGTGTAAATCATATTATTCATTCTAAACAACTTGTATTTTTGTATTTAATCACAAAGTGAGGAAAACAAATCTAACTGAAACACCTAAAAATACTGTATGGATTGTGGAGGGTTTGAGAGTGAGTCAATGTGCTTTAATGCGTTTCAGTGCTCATTTGGATTCCCAGGGCAATGTCAATTGTAAAATTCAGTAATCAAAAAATATTAGAGCCTGATCGTCGATTCATTTTGAGACCTTTGAATTGTGTGAAAATTAAACAGCTAGTGTTCTTTTTTTTCAAATAACGGAGTTACTACGAAAGATGCTTATTGTTGAAATATGAAGGCCAAATATGGCTACAGCCAATATGGGCTGTTGACTTCATATTTTACTCTTGTATTCTTACATCGTTAATTACTAGGAGTGGGCTGTGCATCCACCTGTTGGCAGCTCCTCCTGTTGTCTAGAAGTCTCTAATTAAACGACCACGAAAGATAAGTATAGGAGATAATGCGCCAGGCGTGCTCCAAAAAGAGTTTAGATGGACCCCCACAAGGGTTCTGTGAGCTGAATTCTACACTATTCCTTTTATATTGTGTTGAAGTATAGCTGTTTTAGGCTGGTTACTTTCTGTATGTATATGTCAAAAAGGTTAAGAGGGGTTATAAAAGGAACCACTAAATAAACAGTATAAGAGGAATCGTGTAGAATTCAGCTCGTAGACCCCATGTGGGGGGCACATCTCAACTCTTATAGGAGCGCGCCTAGTGCCTAACACTATCTCCGAATTCTTATCTTTCATGATTGATTAATTAGAGGCTTCCACATAATAGGAGGAGCTGTAAACACGTGGATGCACAGCCTACTCCTAGTCCTTAATGATGTAAGAACACAAAAGTAAGATATGAAGTCAGCAGCCCATATTGGCTGCAGCCATATTATGACTTCATATTTCAACATATTGATTATGTGGTTCCTTTTACAACCCTCTTAAGGCCTTTGACATACACATAGAGAGACCAACCAGCTTAAAATAGCTCTATTTTCACGCTTATGAACTTTTCTATATCATGGCAATGTCAGTAAAGCACAAGTCAGGAGTTTTGTGAGCTCGTGTTATACTGCAAGGGAGAGGTGTGGCAAAATAAAGATCCATAAGATAAAAGAAGTAATGGCGATAATAAAAAACCAAAGGCTTTTGTGACGTTGAAAAATCGGGGTTTTTGGGCTTGTGTGCTTATAGATACCTACAAACAATTCTCTCTCGTAATTGGGAAGTTAGTGTAGTGGTTAGCATACCAGCCTTCCAAGCTGGTGTCATGGGTTCGAATCCCGTACTTCTCATTTACAATTTCATTTTATTTTTTAGTTTTACCGCGATCTGTAAAATGTGAGTGTTCCCATCTTCACCAATTCACTTTTTACTAACCCTTCTCGTCTGAAGTCCATCACAACATTGAGTACACAATGCTTACACTTCGCCTATCAAATTTGCTTAGATTGGATTAAAAAACGGAAATGATCTATAAAAAGAGGATATGCGTAGTATTGGTAGGCTGATCAGTTGAAGTATGATTGGTACGCGGACAAAGAGGAAGCACCACCCAAGTGGACGAAAAGAACGTTGGAACCGTCTGCGAAGGCACCTTCTTTTGTCAATTGAATCAAACCTTGCATGGACTTACCTTCGTAGACTGGGTCAGTTAAAGTACCCTCAGTTTGACCCAAAAGCTTGATAGCTTCAATGGTACCATCATTTGGAATACCATAGACAGGTCCACCGAATCTAACATCAAAGTTGAAAGTATCAAACTTCTTGTTCAATCCAATTAACTCGGATGTATTGTTGATGATTCTCAAGGTTTGTTCGAAGGTTTTTTCAGGCTTACCAGAAGCGTCGATTGCAATAACATCCTTCTCTCTACCATATTGAGCCATACCGACAAAGATACCAGCAGCAGTGGAACCCGTGACGCAACAAACGACGATTTTGTCAAACTTAATACCTAATTCCTTCTCTTGTTGAATGAGTTCATCAGCAAAACCAACAAATCCTAAACCACCATATTTATGCTCAGAACAACCAGCTGGCACAGGGTATGGCTTGTAACCTTGCTCCTTTAATTCGGTTAATGCGTCATCAAAAGACTTTCTCATACCAATGTCGAATCCGTCTGGAACTAAACGAACATCACCTCCCATTATTCTTGCCGCTTCGATATTACCCACCTTATCGTAAGTAGCCTTCTCAGCTTCGGGAATTGGAACCCAGTTTTCTTGGACTGTGACTGCCTTTAAGCCTAATTTACATGCAGTAGCAACGGTCATCAAAGTTTGGTTGGACTGGATTCCACCAATGGAGACGATGTGAGTATATTCACCTTCAAGGATGTCGGGGACAATGTATTCAAACTTTCTCAACTTGTTACCTGCAAAAGCTAAACCGGAGTTTCTGTCCTCTCTCTTTGCGTAGATGTTGACCTTACCACCGAGTTTCTTAGACAAATTTGGGAATTCGGAGATTGGTGATGGGCCAAAAAGGAGTGGGTACTTTGCGAATTTGTCAAGTAAAGTCATTGTGTTTTGTGAAGTCTGTTAGTTGAGGAACTAGTGAAGAAATATGTTTACATTAATCAACTGAACTACGCTTCCAATTATGAAGACGAGAGGATCTACTACCCTTTTATATAACTGACTTATTGTCGTCAGTAAGTTCTTCGGTGTTACTTCACCGATGCGGGCGATAAGAAAATGTCGGCGATGTAAAGCCGACCATTGGATATCCGCGCTCTCTCGACCGCGATTGATCGGTTGCTCTGATAACGAACAGCTCGGCATACTACTAAATTGGATCCTGCCTATGCCACATGAACGTTTTTAACCATAAACTTCAGCATTTAGGCTTTCAAGCCAATACATTGTCGTAATCTCAAAATATATATGCAAGTTTCTGGGTGGATAATCAACGCTCACGGAAATTGCACGTTTCGGACTGATAGGAGCTGCTATATTTCGGCCATGGTTGATGAGTCTGATTATTAGATTCTATAAAGCTAGCGATAAACAATTTTACTTACTCTTCCACATTGTTAGAGTTAGTGTCTGATGGCTCAGCATCATTCTGCTCCATATTAGCGGTATAGATGCCGCCATCAACTTTCTCCATGATGAACCAACAAATGATCGCGGAAACAATACTGACGCCTAGCATTAAAATCAACATCATGTTGGAGTCTCTGAAAAGTCTTGCTTTGTCTGCAGGCCAACCTGAGTAAAGCGCATATGTGGCAGTAACAGATCCTAAGTTACCCAATCCGGAGACGATAGCTGCTGATGCAGCAGATCCAACATCACCGTACCTGTGCGTCATGATCTGTGCTGATAAAGTCATCACAATCGGAACGGTAGGACCGAGACCAAAACCAGCAATCAACAAACCCGCATATCTATTCCATGGGCCATGCGCATAAGAAGTGACGAGTAAGCCCGTAATGATGATCATTGTAGAAAAGCAGAAAATGACGTGTCTAAACTTCTTGAATTTATCAGCAATAGGGGTGAAAATTAAGATGGCGGCAAGATCAAAAAGCCAAATAGGCGCATATAATAGCGAGATATTGATACCGGAAAGACCAGGATGGTTAACTTTGATCAATGTAGTTGCAAATACTGCGAGGCCAAATCCTGTACCAACAACTCCAAAATACATCATAACCAGTGGCCATGTTCTGAAGTCGATGAGAATCTTTCCAACATCTTTCAATCCCCATTTGGTGTTCTTGTATCTATTCTTCATGTCCAAGTAGTGTAATCTTCTCTCCACAGAGTTTAATGGTTGTGTTGGTGTAAAGAACTTCATAATTCCATCTGGAATATATCTTCTGAAACTCAACATGTTTGTTTCTGGTTTCCTAAAGTATGAAGCTCTGTCTGGCAACCACCAGATTAATGATAAGCCAACAACAACGGTCACTGCGCCATAGACAATGTAATACCATTTCCAACCATAGAGTCCTTTATCCATGTCCATCTTCTGAAATCCAGCTGCGACAAGGCCAGCGGCAGAGGCAGACAATTGAGCAGCTGTGAAATAGTATCCAATTCTTCTTGCAGTTCTGTGTTCAGGATACCAGAGGGAAATGTAGTACGACAATCCAGGCCATGTACCCGCATCAGCAAATCCAGTCATGAACCTAATAGCAATGAGACCAGGTCCACTCTTCAATGCAGCATAGCACATGTAGACAATACCGACACTAGTGATAATTCTGGACAACCAAACTTGAGGAGACGCTCTCGTCATAATCAAATTCATTGGCAAGTCAAAGATAATGTACGCCACGTAATAAAGTGCTGTAGCCGTAGATGTATGATGTGAATTGAGTTTCAATGATTGTGAAAGAGAGTGACCCGCTTCGTAGTTCATGGTAAGCGTGTTACCATACAACGAGGAACCATATGATGCTAAGAAGTATAACGTCCAACAAGCAGGAATGATACGATAATCTAGATGTCTGTAGACAATATCCATCTCCTTCTCTGTTGGGACATAATCATCTGGGTATGTTTTCACAGCTTCTAGATCCTCTTCAGTAGCTCCGTAATCGCAAATGTTATCGTCATCGTGGTAAACGCTGTGTGACTGCTCAAAGTCAGAAGAGGCCTTATCCATATTGTTAGAACTTAAGCACCTGGAATTGGGTCTAACTTACAACAAAAAAGGGTACTTTTCTAGACGGAAAGAATAATATGTTGCATTCATGTACGGGAATAGCAGTTCTTTTAAGTACCAAAGAAGTGTTGGGGCCCCTGGGGAAAGTTGGCCATCCCACTCTTGAAAAAATTGACCGGCAGTTGGTGAATCATCGGAGTCATCGCGCGCGCGCTCACCCGCCCAATCGAATCATCTGGAGTCATCGGTCACATCAGCATCATTTGTATTTTGATGAACCATTCATCATGTATATGAGTTGGGGAGGTCGAGCCACAGAGGAATCGGATGACATACATACACGATACTTGATGAATTCTTTGTATATAGAGAGAAAGTACACAAAAACGGATAGGTGTTAGCTTTGAGCCACCTTCAGCCACTGCTTTAAATATCTAGCTTATCCAACACTTTTGGATAGCATCTACTGATTTCTTGAAATTCAAAGGGATTGCTTTCCTGGAAAACTGCTGGGTCTTTGTTGAGTGCAAAGAAGAAAACTGTAGAACCGCTAATAATTGTTTGAATTAAGGCTGCTGTGACATTTATAGTCATCAGAAAGGCGAAGGCGGTCAATGGTGCCATAAGCGAATCATCAATATTGAAGATCATGCTGATAAGGAACAAGTATACCCCAGTAGCAAACATACTCATGATTGCTGCCAGTAAACAGTAAAATCCTAACGAGGAACCAATGAGAAAATCGTTAATAGCTGCCTGTATACCTCTTTGCTTGAAGAATTTATATGTCGCTCTGACAGATTTTAGGAGAGAGACACCGTATAATGCAACGAAGGCATATGCATACAAATTGAAATATCCCACACCCATACTCATGAATTTGAGCAAAACATCAGTTAGTTCACCAAAAAGACCTAAATGCTCGTCTCCAATAGAAATGAGGATAGCAATGAGCTGGAAAAAGACAACAAATAAAGAACCAAAGCATACAGAACCCAAACTGTATGTCATAGCCCTCTTGAAAGAGCTTTTGCCCTCACTTGCAGGCATTCCCTCAAATGTGCTTTCAAGATAATACCAGGTACCATAAATACCTCCAATGGTGACATGCATGGCATTCTTCAAGACATCAATGATATACAAACCGGCAAAGCTCAAGAAAAGAATGCTAAAGATTAGACCCCAAGTTATGACAGATGTAGTCTCACCAGTTTCTGGATTGTATATTGGCTTCCCCGCGCTGTTAAACCCATAAGATAAATATTCACACCCAATGGCAATGCTTAGTATGACTGAGAAAATGATGTTACTGGAAAGGCCGATCAAAGCTGCGATAGCAGTACTTGGATACTTCTTTAGCACATTGATGACTATTTCCATTATCTTTCCTGCTAATGTAATTGCAGGTTGATATCTTTTATTGATAAAGTAAAGACCCACTGCAAAGGCACCGAAGCCCAATCCTTGCAATATTTGTCCGACAATGAAGGCAAGCACCGAAACGACGACAAGAAACCACGTAAAGAATTTGATTCCAAAGCTGGTAAAGGCTGCCGAGTTTCTACCTGCTTTTATGAAAATGAAAATCGAACTGCCAATTGAGATGAGGGTAATGAAAATGAATAGGAAAATCGTTTTGAATTGGAAAAACACAGAGTTCGGGATTGGAGCTGAAACTGGATTATCATTGATATAATCAGGAAGGTAAGACATCACCAAATATGCCGCCTTGAAGATAAAGAGTACAGCTATCACTAGGAAGAAGATGGCAAACTTAGTATCATTCCATATAGGTTTAAGAGCTGTGAATCTATCTTCATCGATTCTGAAGCCCTCAAGATCGTCAAAAGCTCCCGCTTCACCTGCATCCCCATCTTCATCATCATGAAAGTCAAAATCGCCAAGGTCCGGTTCATATGGTTGAGCACTCATCGAATTAGTATTGGAAGTTTCATCAGTGGAGTCTGTGTAAGGTGGCGCTGCCTCAGCATCCGTTTCCTCCGCCGCCACCTTTGGAGAATCCGTTGCTGTCTTCCCACTCAACCCCGAACCCAATGGTTCAGGAGACACATCCTTAATATCTTCCTGTTTCTTAGTATCGGCCATAGTTGTCTGTGCCAATATCTAAGCTAATTGTAATAGTAGGATGTTAAAGACAGCAGTTAGAAAGAAGATGCCGGGGGCTGACTACTTTACACATGGCAGCCTGTTAGAATTCCTGCGAGGCGTGTACATGCATAGGCGCGAGTTCCTAGTTCCGAGTTCCGAGGCATGGAGGCTTGGAGGTGGGAGTTGGGAGTTGGGAGCTGACCGGTGAAGGGTGGAAAAGTGAAATATGAAACTTCCCGCAGAAAGTTCGGGCGTATTTCTTACGTTTTACTTAATAAGTTGGCGACCCTTATTTTTATTAGGAAGATACCCAGCCAGAGAAGTATGTATCTCAGGATGTGAGTTCTGAAGTATCTCCGGATACTCGATCACGCAGACGAGGAAGACGTGCACGTAGACATTGATCATCAACGCTGTCATTCTCGATATCTGCAAAGCTATCAAGGAACTTGCTACCACCACCGTCCAGATCAAGAAGCTGGCATCGACTGATGCACTCACATTTTCTACTTTCATGTTTGAGAGGTACCATCGACACGTCATGTATGCAAGAGTCCCAGAAAAGCACCCTGAGAAAACCAGGTAAAGTTGTAAGACGATCTTTATAATGGATTCACTAAGAAGAAAGCTGAACCCTTTATTATTGTAGAGTTTGTACATCCGGTATGAAGACTTGAAGTATCCTTTGCTATGAACAGCGATATATGAGAATGCATATTGGTTGAAATACTGGATGGTATAATCCAAAAAAATCATGGTGAGCTGTGCAATTTTCCAGCTGATTTTTATTACCGGATTCTGCAGAAGTCGATCGTTGGGCTTACTGAAAAGGATCAATTCTTTCAAGAAAGAAACAATGCTTGCCAATAAAGATCCAACACAAATTGATCCAAAACATTTACCAAAAGGCGTCAGAATTGCCTTATAATCGCTTACTTCGGATTGAAAGTACCACTTTGCACAGATAGCCCCAATGATGACATTCATTGAGTTTTGAAAGACCTCATACATGTAGTACCCAGAGAAAACTAACCAAGCGCCGATACAATATTTGAAACTTTTGTCCTTTTCATCTTTCCAGGCGAGATAGCTAGCAGATACCACAATGTAATAAAACATGACAGCCAAAGTGTTAGCTAAAAACATTATGGTGTAGATAATCCAAATACTCACATTTGACCTCATCATCTTAGATCCACTTTTCATTAGCTCGGCACTAAATTTGAGTTTGCTCCTTATACGCTGTATCCAGAAAAATGTTATAGTTAGGCAGACCGCTCCAACACCACAAAATAACCATTGTTGATGTGAATAAAAATACCAAATTAGGCCCATACAAGTGAAGATCCCTATTGTGAAGATAAAGGATATGAAGAACTTGTAGAAGAGCAGCATTCCAAGCATTTGCAAAAATCCCAGAAGGAAAACTAGAGTAAAGACACTCACACAGGTAACCAATAGGCCGTGAGGTCCCAACTTGAAGATGTGATCACTTATGCGAGTGTAATTTTTATTGCTCACTACAGTTTTTAGAGCCTCATATGCCGAAACCCCAAATGCTCCCACAACAAGGGGAAACACAGGCACAAAAATCCAATCATGTACTCTTTGCTCTTTGATTTCCCAGGGTATTTTGTATCTGGGTTTACATTGCGGAGTGGGATTGAAATGGACATGGTAATCATCAGAACTTATGCTTTTACGCGGTACTCTGTTTAGCGGGGTCGATTTTACAGGCATCGGTTGATAATATTGCACGGGTGACCGTATTTGGTGTGCAACATGTGGATGGGCAATTCTGTTGATTTCTGGTTGATCAACGAAAGCTTCTGCAGCTAGATTGGTTTGGTTTAGGTGTGTGTTGTTAATGTGTAGGGTGTAATTACTGTCTTCAATGGAATACGGTGGAGGCAACTCAGACGCGGAAGGCGGGGTGTACTGGAAACTGGCAGAATTCATTGTCTATCCAAGCAAAAGCAAAAGCAAAGCAATATTTGTGCAGCTCCCAATACTTCCCTTATAATAATCCATTGTACCACTGCTGCTATATTCCACATCAGTAGCATTCCCCTTCAGAAACCGGACCGATTCATGCTTCACAGTGATAGTGGCACATCCGTGCACTTTCAAAAAAATTCCTCGTTTCTGTGTACTGTATGCCGAAAGCAGAACACCGAGCCTAGCTGCTACCGGTATTCTTTAATCCTTCCATTCGATGGCTGCTTTCTTCTTGACAGTGTGCTCTCTTCTTCCAGTACACTTGCCGACTAGAGGGATTCGGACAGCAAGAAACATTGCACTGCAACCTTTACACAGCAACCATGCCGGGTAAAGAAGCCATTTTCCGTATGTTTTGCCAAGGGGGAGAAAACTCACAAATGACAACCCATTTTACTAAGTTACTAACATGAAACGAGGTCAACGCCATCACATACACTTTTCATCTATTGAACAGGCTCTGCGGAAATGTCAATGATTCAATTGTACATTCCTACTGAAATTGCGAGACCATCGATCTACTCCTTGGGTTCATTGGGTCTTGTTGAATTCCGTGATTTGAACAAGAACGTCAACGAGTTTCAACGTTCATTTGTTGAAGAGATCCGTAAATTGGATAATGTTGAAAGACAGTACAGATTTTTGATCAAGCTCATGGAAGAGCACGATATAACCCCACCAGAGACAATTGTTGAAGATTACGAGGCGGCACATAAGAATGCCCTTTCCACCTCCGAATTGGATGAGGTTGTCGCTAATGCACAAATTTTGGAAGACAGAGTGACAGAATTGGCAGACGCTGCTGATGATTTGTTAAAGAAGCAAATGTACTTGAAGCAATACCAACAAGTTTTATCTGCTACTGACAAGTATTTCTCTACTGAAATTTCCAGAGACTTAATTGAGACTAACGACCAAGAACAAAACGAGACACAGGCACACCCAAGCTCCAGTTCCAACAACTTCATCACCGGTGTCATTCCAAGAGAGAAGATTCCAATTTTGGAAAAGATTTTATGGAGAGTATTGAGAGGTAACTTGCTCTTCAAGTCGTTTGAGATTGAACAAAAGATGTACGATCAAAAGGCCAAGGAATTTGTGGATAAGAATTCTTTTGTCATTTTCTCTCACGGTGAACTGATTTTATCGAGAATCCGTAAAATCTGCGAGTCCTTGGATGCAGATCTATACTTTGTTGATGCAGACCCTAAGTTTAGACAAAATCAACAAGTTCAAACCAACGACAAGCTTACTGATATCACCAATGTCCTTGAAACTACCAACTTGACTTTGATTGCCGAACTTAGAGTCATTTCCAGCGAAATTGATGATTGGATGAAGGGTATCAAGCTTGAGAAATCTGTTTACACCATTATGAATAGATGCCATTACGACTTGAACAGAAAGTGTTTGATTGCCGAGGGTTGGGTCCCATCCGACGAGGTTTCTGTTATCCAATCTACTTTAGAGGATTGCTCTTCCAGATTCTCTGTCCATGAAAACTCTACTTTCCCTATCATTATGAACGAAGTGAATACCACGAGAACTCCACCGACATACCACAAGACTAACAAGTTTACTGAGGCATTCCAAGCAATGTGTGACTCTTACGGTATTGCTACATACAGAGAGGTTAATCCTGCATTGGCAACTGCTGCAACTTTCCCATTTTTGTTTGCGGTCATGTTTGGTGATATGGGTCACGGTTTCATTCTCTTTTTGGCAGCATTATGCTTGGTTATCAATGAGAAGGCCATTGGTAGAATGAAGAGGGATGAGATTTTCGACATGGCTTACTCTGGTCGTTACATTTTACTATTGATGGGTTTGTTCTCCATGTACACTGGTTTCCTCTACAATGATATTTTCTCCATTTCTATGACTCTTTTCAAGTCCGGTTGGGCATGGCCTTCCAGCTGGAAAGAGGGTGAGAATATCGAAGCACACCAAGTTGGAGTCTATGCAATGGGTTTGGATCCTGCATGGCACGGTGCAGAGAACACCTTGCTATTTGCAAACTCATACAAGATGAAGTTGTCCATCTTGCTCGGTTTCATCCATATGTCATATTCTTATGCATTCTCTCTCGTCAATGCCATCCACTTCAAGTCTGTCGTTAATATTGTCGGTAACTTCATTCCAGGTTTCATCTTCATGCACGGTATTTTCGGTTACTTGACCATTTGTATTGTCTACAAATGGTGTGTTGATTGGGTTGCCATTGAGAAGCCTGCACCAAGTTTGTTGAACATGTTGATCAACATGTTCTTGGCACCAGGTACGGTTGATGAAGAGTTGTATCCAGGCCAAGCCACCGTTCAAGTTTTCCTACTTGCTGCGGCATTGATTTGTGTTCCATGTTTACTTTTGATTAAGCCATTGTGGTTCAGACACCAAGAGAAGCAAAAGCAATACCTTGCCCTGCCCGTCGATGATACCGTTGAATCTGAGGAGAACAACTTGCTCTCTAATGTTGAGATTGTTGATGATGAAGAACACGAAGAGCATACTTTTGGTGACGTTATGATCCACCAAGTCATCCACACCATTGAGTTCTGCCTTAACTGTGTCTCTCACACTGCATCGTACTTACGTTTATGGGCACTTTCCCTTGCTCACGCACAATTATCATCCGTTTTGTGGTCTATGACAATTGGCTCCAGTTTCAGCCTCACTGGATTTGGTGGTTCCATTGCCATCTTCCTCATGTTTGGTATGTGGTTTATCTTAACCGTGTGTATCTTGGTCGTTATGGAGGGTACTTCAGCGATGTTACACGCCTTGAGATTACACTGGGTGGAAGCAATGTCTAAGTTCTTCGAGGGTGAGGGTGTTGCGTACACTCCATACTCCTTCACCACTCTGCTTACACAGGCTGCGGAATGATCATAAATGACCATAGCATATGTATATTGCACATGTCTACTCTTGTAACAAGTATACTATTATCATTCATAATCATAAACGTCATGTTAAAAGCACACGAGCTGTATATCCACGGTACTCCGGCTATTCCCGCTATTCCGAGTAGTTCCAGCGGGACCAGATGGCCAGGGTTTGGCGCATTTGGTGTTGGGCCGGGCAAGTAAGTTTGCAGACCGCCCAACGCCCAACGCCGTTCGAGAAAGCGGTGGATAAAAACGGTAAAGCGCGGGCGGGCTTTCATCCATTCCATTGTGATTGGCCGTGGACGGCTCTTAGCGGCTAGCCCGTAGCGGCTATAGTGGCCCCTTAGCTGCCCCATGCATACGGAGCTCTCTCCCTAACTTTACCATGGGTTGAGTACAAGATCGTACTCGTCTTGTGTAGTCATTCCCCACTTGGCGCAAGTGGTTGCCCGCTTTGTGTATATAACTGTAACAACGACGGCCCCTCGCTGTGGACAGCCCCCAACGTAGACACCCCATGTATATCCGCTAAGGAAACGGTTCAGTTAAAATGCCGCTTTTTTGACGTGGAAATACGTCAAAAGCTCAACGGTTCGACGATATAGCGCTATATGGGGCAATTCTTGGACAGTTCGATGTACTATACGAGCGCTGTCAAGGCCGGGTGCCAGATTGGAGTTCTGGTGGGGGGCAAATGGGCCTGACAGCTAGCGGTAAGCTCTGCGCTCTGCGTTAGCGGGTCTGGGCGCTTATTGGTTGGGAGGTTCTCCTCCGATAACCAATACGGAAACTGATAACAGATAAGCGCTTTTCTGTACGTGTACTCACGGAAACCACTACGTATACCCTTAACTGCCTTCTAGAGATGAACCACAACTCATCAAAGAGGCACAGTAACGTAGACCAAGTAGTCGACGACAGCTGTATAAGAGAGCCAAAAGGACCGCCATCCGGAACAGCGGGCGGACATCCATCATTATTGGGTGTGATCCATGTGACACCCGCTAAGAACTGACAGCAAAAGAAAAAACACCAGAAGCCCCGGATCCCGCCTGCATTATCACACATTGGCGCGCTTAATCGCTGCTTATCGCTAGCAACTACCCTTCATCCGGGTCTTTTACCGAATCCGTTGAGGTAATTCGGTACCGTGCATTCGGACCCCCCGCAATTAGAGCTTATCGCAGGCTGGGTTTTCAAGGTGATTCAAAATTTTCCAAGTAGTTTAAATAGCAGTACCCTTCCCATCTAAATGATGATAGGGAGCTTTCCTTCATAGTTTGTCGCCCTTCTTCATTAGATCTTTAAACCATTACGCAGAATAACATACTATGGTTCCGAGGTCTGCACTATCTGCCACCACCACGGGGCACAACCACCACCATCCTAACTTTGTCAGCCCAGTTGCATCGAGATTTGAAGACATCGTCTCACACAATGTGGAACTACGTGATATCGATGCTACACATACAGTCGGGGATGAAAATCTTCTTGCCGATATTGGTTATAAGCAAGAATTGAAGAGAACTTTTTCAACGTTCCAGGTTTTCGGTATTGCATACTCCATTATGGGTGTGTTACCATCCATTGCATCTCTATCTGCATTAGGTCTTTCTGCCGGACCTGGCGGATTTCTCTGGTCTTGGTTTGCAGCTTCCATTATGATTGTCTCTGTTTCTTTGTCTATGTCAGAAATGGCGTCTTCCATCCCAACTTCTGGTGGTTTATATTACTGGACATACTACTATGCACCCGAGAAATACAGAGTGATGTTCTCTTACTTCATTGGATTCTGTAACGCAATGGCCTTGTGTGCAGGTTTAGTTTCCATTTGTTACGGTAATGCAGAAGAAATCCTAGCTGCCGTGTACATATCTCATGATGGTTCCTTTGAAATCACAGACGGTAAAACTTATGGTGTCTTTGTGGCATGTGTCTTATCTCAAGCTGTCTGTACTTGTCTTTCCTCGAAGAATATTGCTTTATTGCAATCCACTTCTGCGATCTGTAACACAGGTATCATCATTTTGTTTTTCATTGCACTTCCAATTGGTAACGCTGTCAACGACAAGGGTTTCAATGACGGTAAGTTTATCTTTGGAGAGGTAAAGAACTTCTCTGACTGGCCATCTGGATTCCAATTTGTTCTTTCTTTATTTACAGCTGTTTGGACTATCGGTGCATTTGACTCTTGTGTTCACATGTCGGAAGAGGCAAAGAATGCATCTCACGGTGTTCCAATTGGTATCATCTCCTCTGTCAGTGTCGTTTCCGTTCTTGGTTTCTTCATCATTGTCTGCATCAATGCATGCGTGAGTCCAGATATCCTATCTGTGATTGAAACAGATACCGGCTTCCCACTTGCACAAATCATTTACGACTCTCTTGGAAGAAGCTGGGCTATTGCCTTCATGGCATTGATTGCCTGCTGTCAATGGTTGATGGGTGCATCCATTTTAACTGCATTATCTAGACAAATCTGGGCATTCGCAAGAGATGATGGATTACCATTCTCCACTTACGTGAAGGTTGTTCATCCAAAGTTAAAGGTTCCAATCAGAGCTGTCATCTTTGCGTCTTGTATCAGTTTGGCACTTGGCTGTCTATGTCTTGCAGGTCCAGCTGCATCTAATGCATTGTTCTCTTTGACAGTGTCTGGTAACTACACTGCATGGTGTACTCCAATTTTCCTTAGATTGACATCCGGAAGAGACAGATTCAAGCCGGGACCTTTCTTCATGGGTCACTTCTGGTCAACGGCTAACAGTATAGTCACCGTCAGTTGGGGTTTCTTTGTTATTGTCATTGCAATGTTCCCAAGTAGTAAGAGTGTCGATAAGAAAGATATGAATTACACTGTTGTGCTTACGTGTGGTGTGTGGATCTTGTCAATGATTTACTTCTTCCTTTACAAGTACAAGCACTACCATGGTCCAAAGTCCAACTTGGAGGATTCATCAGCTCTGGAGTCTGATGAGGCGGAACAAGTTCCTGTCGCACACAGCACCAAGAACAGTGTAATTGAGAAGTCCCCTCTTTCTGCTTGAGTTTAACTTATCTTACTTTACTTTACTTTACCTTAATTTACTTTATTTATTCTACTTCCACCTTTTATAAATTAATTCAGTTCTAGTCGCTACAGTCACCATAGACATCATTGAGATTCATTATGCCATATCAACATCATGAATCAAAAACGCATAAAAATAATAGAAAGTGGTTTGTAATAAAGTCAGGTCTAACTGGCTATACAACCACATAATCTACGAGGAGGAGATCGAGTTGACTTGGGCGAGATTTCTGTTGATGAAGCTTTTTACGTTCATCTATGTTCTAGAAAGGAGGTCTTCCCTACTTGATAGAGCTTTTGTATAGTTCGTAGAACAAACGAATACTTACCCTAAAAATCACATTACGTCATCAAGGTACTCTACTTTACTACATGGTTCCTTGTTCCTTGTATTCATTCGCGCTTTAAATTGGCAAATGGCCAGCGTTCAGCTCTAGTACTCTGGCCATGGACGTTGTGGGAGTACACAGCTTTCATGCAGCTACACGACTAACCGGCACTCCACACCACACCCAATTGAGGCACTGTGGCTACCAATTTTGCAACACCAGCCATGGTGGTTGGTGTGGAATGTTTGAAAGGACCACACCAGCTAATGGTGCATTTCGATTCATCTGAACAACCCCAACTTTCAACGATACCTGTTAATAAGGCATCTTAAAGACGGTGATGTACCTAGTCAAAACGCCAATGCCAATGCATCTCTTTCTATGATGTTAGATAATCTTGTATTATCTGGGTCAAGTAGCCAATCATTATGGAGAAACTCCATCAAAGGAGAAGGAAAATGGAAAAGCTTTTCTTTATGGATGAGCTGGCTACTTACAAATAATTGGGTGATATTTCAATCTCTTACCGCCAACGGCACACTGTCCTTTTCGGAAAAGATGTATATTGAATTTATTTTTGATACGAAGATAAGGGGATTGGCTGTTGTCGTCCAAAATCAAGACGGCCCGCAAGCTGTTATCTTTGGAAAGGAATACATAGTTCGAATGAGCTCGAATATTCTACGCCACATGCCCTCTCCTACCCAACCCAACAATATTTTTGAAACATCATTTGATAATTACATCAATTGACATATACACCACGATTAATCCAGATATAAAGAAGATGAACATCGACTGGGAAAACTGGAGACCAGACGCTTGATCACGATGCGCAAAATGCTAAAAATCGGGATCGAGTCCATCCAAGACGCTGACTCAAAAAAGCCCATATTAGAGTTATTAATATTTTAAATCATTATACGTGTTGTTTTATCTTATATTTACATCTTATTAGTCTCCAATCAATTCAACACTATCTGGGTCGACTCGAGATGGCTCGGGAAATTCATCTATCAAGGTTGACTCTTCCATCACTATTGACTCATCTATCATTATTGAATCATCTGCCACGGTTGATTCAGCTATCACGGTTGATTCAGCTATCAGTGTCGTTCTGGAAGCCTGAGATTCCCCATTCAAAGAGCGTGACTTCTTCAACGCTTTTAAAGCTTTCTTACGAGCTTTGAGTAGCCTGGATAAAATATGTCGGAGATATGTTCTTCTACCTTCTGATGTTAAATTCGGTGGTCTGTTTAGTGCGCTTGATCCTCTTCTGAGCCAACTCGAAACATTGTTCGGACACCTCGGCTTTCCTAACCTCTCATCATCGGTGATTTCTAGGAAACTTTTGAGAATGGGGAACACAGTAGACAACCGTTTTCTGTCAGACTTTAGATCTCTGTTTCCAAATACGTCTTCTAGGATTTTGGCAAGTGTAGCCCACTGCCAAAAATTTCCTTCTTTGCCATAGGCACGAGATGAGTTTTGTAATATTGCATTACCGAAGTGCCGTTTAAATGAGCTGCCCCTACAAACCAGTCGGTAACAAATCACTTGAACCCAATTTTAGTATCGAAAGGATTTGAGACCTGCTTCAACGTCGTCTGCTCTATCATTGTCCGAATCAACGCCTTCAAGATCCGTCCCGTTGACAGGTAATGTGTCATCAAATACGCTGTTCTTCTTCTCTTTTTATTCTTCGGGTTTGGAGTTTCGATATATTCCCCACTTTCTTGTAGCATTTCGACACACCTTATCATTGCACTATGGATGGAGTCACCGGCACTAGGGTGGTCATCGGCGATAGCCTTGAACACACTGAAGGTGTGTTTGACTCTTTCGATGAACTTTTTTTCCTGTTTTAACAATGTTGTCTGAAGATCTCTACTCAAAATTAGACATATAATGAAGATCGTCCTTAGAAGCAAATTTGGACAACATTGCTAAAACAGGAAGAAAAATTCATCGAAAGAGTCAAAAACACCTTGAGCGACATTCACGCGTATATCGTTCAGGCTAGCCGTCTGTTCTAAAGATGCTGCAAAATGATTTATCATAACTTCTATTCTCTTCCAAATAAATTAACAAGTAATTAGCTGTGTAGAGATCTTCTCATTGATTAATAGGGTTTGCCTGACGATCTCAATATTGGAAGCCGTGTCGTTGATCTAGATAGAAAATTTCCGTTCTTTTTGGTTGTAGAATGTAGAGTAGAGTAAATTACGAATCGAGAGAAGATTTGTAAAGATTGGTCCAGGTCCTCACTATCCGAATGGAATATTGCAATATCACTGGCAAGAGCTAATACTTTAACAATTGTGGGAAATAGGGAAGAAGGGTTTCATCCGATGATATTTTCGATTGACAACTCTGAGTTGCGCAAATTGCTGGAAGAAAGAGTTGAGCCAATAAATTGAAAAACTTTGATGAGAGTCCAGTTTTTTCTGTAAGATATCAGCCGAGGGTATAAATGGGCAATGGAGAAAAGCGAATGCCTTGCCGTACTCCTTTTTGAGATGAGGTTCTCACCAGCTAGTGGATGCTTGGGCGTAGAGATTGAAAGTAGCCATCGTGAATTCGCTGTAGCCTGTAGCCGTCAGTTCTAGTTTTGAAATAGTTAAACGTCAAATGTCAAACGGGTCTTTCTCAAAGAGGCAATTTTCGTTAAATCGCTATATCGAGCATGAGAGATGAAAGGCAACGAACGCAGCTCTCATTCTCTTAGAACCGAACTGTTCCGAACTACCAAGTACTTTATATTGCTACGCCCGCTTTAGTCTTTCGATCTGTCTCAAGACCGAGACCACCACCAACTATTACAGTTACAATCCCGTGATGTCTGATTTAATTGCCCCAGTCTCAAGACTTAGGACGAAAGAAGACTTGGAGATTTTCCAGACCTCGAAGACATACAATGACGTACTAAACTACGTGGTGAGACTTGCCACCTCCGTCCACGGTATAGAGCTCAGTGATCCATCACTACCACGACCAAACTACATTATTTCTTTATTGAAGCTTCTGGAACGCGTTGACAGCATCATTGATGCTCACCCTGTGCGAGAGGAGACAATCAGCAGATTCGGTAAGGCTGAATTCCGCGATTTCTATGACGATTTGCACAACAATATGAGCGAAATGATCAAAGAGCTCCCCTTCTCATTCACGGAGCAACAGATGGTGGACATTGAGGCATATTTGGGGAACTCATTTGGAGACCGACAAAGAATCGACTATGGATCCGGACATGAGTTGAACATTTTATGTTTCTTTTTATGTTTGGACAAAGTTGGTTATTTCCCACTAACACATGAAGTGGACGTCTCTGTGGTGTTAATACTCTTTGCCAAATACATGAAGATCATGCGTCGATTACAAACGTTGTATTGGCTTGAACCTGCAGGGTCACATGGTGTTTGGGGGCTCGATGATTACCACTTTTTGCCGTTTTTATTTGGCGCTGCGCAATTATCACCAATGAACAGACCACGGCCGTTGAGTATCCACAACGCAGATTATGTGGAAGAGTTCAAGGACAAGTACTTCTACTTTGGGTGTGTGGATTTTATCAACAAGGTGAAGACGGGTGCTGAGAGTTTGCGTTGGACGTCGCCGATGCTCGACGATATCAGTGGCGTCAAGACTTGGAAGAAGATCGAAGAAGGTATGGAGAAGATGTACCGTGCGGAAGTTCTCGGTAAGCTTCCTGTGGTTCAGCACTTCATATTCTCTACGATACTCCCCTGTCCGGAACTTCCCGAGCATGAACATGATGGCGATCAGGAGCATGAGCACGGAAGCGAACATGATGGATGCGGTGGGCCGACTCACGTCCACGAAAACCCTCTTCTCTCAACGTGGGGAGATTGTTGCGGCATCAAAGTGCCCAGCGCCATTGCTGCGAAGGCTGCTGAACGGAACAAGCATAAGATCCCCTTCGATTGATCCTGTCAGGTGTGTCAGCGCTCAGTCTCTTGTCGTATAAAGGTGGCGGCTCGGCTCTCGGCTCAGCAGTCAAAACTTTCAACTCTTTTATACTCTCTCTCTTTCTTTGTGTAGAACCAAACATTCGGACAGGAAAGGTCATAGCCACGAATACGAAAAAAGACATGAACATGTCAAACCATAAAGATGTCGAGTCTTTTCTCAATGAGTTTGAGTTAGCGCTGAAGGATAGCCTGCATGCCTGTCTGCGGGAACTGGCCCTCAAGCATAGGAAACACTTCTTTGCTTTGGCACATGTGTGCACAAGTGTAATCGCCACACTACTGATAAAGAGACATAATGATGATATAAGTTTCGATCAAATCGCTACCTGGGGGTTTGATTTGGCCTACTGTGTGCAGCAGCAGTACTACTATGAGGAGAATGCTAAAGATTCCAAGAACACCGACACCGCCAACACCACTGCGGTTAGAACTGCATCTTGGGTAGAGGCACAGTTCCCTGGAAGCACCGCTATTGCCGCAGCTGTCTCTTTCCGTCTTTGCAACGTCATTGTTACCTATAACACTCATCTGTACCACAGCCAAGGTGAAGACTTCGTCGGTTGGAGTTGATTATGAATAAGTTGTATATTGCTGAGCCGCCGTCCTCGCCGCCGTAACTAATTGCTAATTCCCTAACCCTGCTTAGAGCTGGCCGAGTACTGCCTGGCATATGCCTGGCATATGAAAAAAATCTTAGAATCTGACCTTAATTTGACCATCTGGTGGTAGAAGAAGTCGTTAAATGACGTTTCCCAAAGCTTGGAGCCGTTTGGGCCAGTAAAATCCATAGAAATGTGCTGGTGTTTACAGCTCATTACGAAGGGTGAATCTCGCTGGGAAGTGATAAGTTCCACTGGGCGCTATAGAACTAAATGACAAGACGATGATAATCTTGTCTTTGTAACGCATAGCAGTGATTGTGATAGCAGTGATGAAGAAGTTGGGATTGGTGAACACCACGGAGAAGCTGAAGAAGAGTCTGAATCCTAAACAATTTACCTGATCTCCAAGCAGATTAAAAACAATATTTTCTTGATTTTTGTTGCGTCGTTAGAGATTTCTATATGTTCATAATGAAAATATGCAAATCGTCTAGGAAGATAATCCCACTTAGTCTCTAAATATATTTCTTGGTGGCCAAGTATCTGAAGATCAGAGTGGAAATATCCACTTGGAGGACGCTGTGGATGGTGTCAGGGTGAATCCGTAGAATATACGGGAAGCTTACGAGAGATTTGATGGTTTAAATATTCTTATTAGAGTTAGAAATATGATAAATCATCAGAATCATTGTCTGGATAATGCATGTGATGATGCCAAGATGAAGCCGGTTACATTAATCACATTATCGTTATTTTTTACCCAACACAAGTTTACAATGTACAGCATCGAAAGCCAAGGTATTGTCGGTGTTAGCTCTTTTATCACCTCCACCCTTTTCTTTCTTATATAATCTCATATAACAAGTTAATATAGACTCAAGAAGACACTAACACATTCCGAGAAAAGACATCTTTTAGACGCGTGTATTGAGATTTTGTGGTGGGACGCGCATATTCTTTGCCTAACAACACGCATTCTGCACTCACCACACAGTTTGCCAATGACCGCCAAGCACTCGAGTAACGCCGCCCGCGCAGTGCCACGGAAACGCGTTCTCTTTACTATGTTTTCTTCTAACAACACGCATTCCCAATTTTGGCCATTTTCCGCTGATGGCCGCGGTGCCGGCCGTCTGGGAGCAGTGAACCGTCGGCAAGTACTCGCGTACCAGACGACCCATTTGTACCGCAATATTCGCGTCTCTGGTGGCTGGTATGTACAGCAGTATACACATACTGTAGGTGCCAACTCATGGGAGAATGCAACAGCAGCACAGGGCGAAGCCAAGTGGAGTTGGAGGACGTAGTATTCGTCTACAGTAGTATACAGGTATAGATAGATAGTATGTATGTATGTACGGGTGATTAAGTGTGCGAGTGTGTGAGTGCTACCAGCCGAAACGTAACTGAGCCGCAGTGAACACGGGTGGTTTCCACTGCAGCTTGGCCTGGTCGAGGGTGTGCCGCTTCTTCTTCTTGAGACGCTCATAAGCCTGTGCAACCTGATCGGTAATACAGATGATATGCTGCCCCTTATAATACCGAAGCATGTTCATTGTTTGTAATGTGTGGAGAATGTCCGTTGTGGTCATGGATGTCTGTTGTGAGATTTCCTCCACGCTTATTTCCGTTGGCTTGTTCTCAATAAGCACGGCTGCTATTGTGTCAGCCCAGTACGCACGGTAAGATAGCAACCCCAAATCAGAGAGCGGCTTCTCTGGTGATCCAACTTTACCCTCTTTCTTTGAGAGAAAGTATGAAAACTGGATGAGTAACTTACCGTAACCGTGTCGCTGATATTGCGGAAGCGTGAGAATACAAGCGACGTTGTAACCGTCGGCACTCTCCTTCTCCTTGGAGAAGTACCCCACTAGATGGTGACCAAGTTCATCCCGGCGGGTCATGCAGTAAAACAGAAACGGGTCCACATCGTAGTATAGCGTCTTGTGGTCAAGAAACAACTTGGAAAGCAAACACAAGTTACGGCACCAAGTCCGCTGATTTCGTCCATCAATCTCAAAGAATGACACCTTCTCGTCCCTGTAGATCTCATTCCCAGGCGGGTGCTGGAGTGTGCACTTCGACCTAAACCGCTCAAATTGCTTCTTCGAAGCAAAATATTGAAGAGAAAAGTCACAAATGTACAAAGATCCTTCTTCCGTGTACTCCATCGGATATGGAGAGAAGTACCACGGCTCTACCTCATGTTTGCCAATTGTAACGTTAGTGAAGTTTCTAATTTTGGCTAAAGCGTGTACATTGTTTTGCGTCATGGATCCACTCGTTCTCAACTTCTTGATCTCATCTTCTCGACTCAACTCTTCGCCTTCCTTTACTAAACCTTGAACATTTAAATTATCCAAATCCATTTCATCATCGCCTAGCGTCTTATCTTCGGTCTTCACGGTTATCTTCTGGTCCACATCCAGCGGAGTTGCATTACGCGTACCTGCACCTGCGCTTGCGCCAGGTGTTGCACTGGCCGAACCTGTTTTCTTTTTCTGTTTCTTCTGTTCCTTCTTTTGCGTTGGTTTCTTTGGGAACGTTATCGGCCGGTGGAAATCAATGCATTCCTCATTAGTCCATTCGTCCAATCTCTTATTAAACTCGACATAGTGCACATAATAAGTAGGCTTCCCCTTCCGCATCTGGAATGCCAGAATCTCAGAGAGCCGGTAGGTGTCGTCCTTTCGCACGAACACTTTGCATCCTGGGACGATGTCTGATGCTGTAAAGAGTGGCTTCTTTGCCGGCTCTGGTGGGATGAGCGCCGTCGAGTCAAGGATATCCAGCGGCTGCTCCGTGTCAGATGTCATGATGTCGCGTAGAGTTGCTTGCTTGCTCTTATCTGTGTATGTTATAGATTAGCTACTATGTTGCCATTGCCGTAAGGGAGAAGAAAGAGAAAGTTGAGCTAAATTCATGGTGGCGTTTCGGTCAGTGAGAAACAAAAACTTAGGATCCTCGCTCTACGCTCTACGCTCTACGATCCATGCTGACAGTAAAAGCTGAACGCTACCAGGGGGAGAGCCCATCAACAAGAGGGAGTACATTCGAAGAAGGTTTGATCGAACCACTGAACATGGTCCTCATATTGGGTCTGGAGTGGAATCAGAAGCAGAAGTAGAATCAAAAGCTTTTACCTTTTCACTGAGGGTTTACTAGCACAAAAATAAACCGACGCTCCGCAATTCAACTGAACTCACCGACTACACCACCGACAACTACCTCAAAAATCAAATACCTTTGAAACTCAATTGCCTTACCAAATCACTCCAAATTCGTGAAAAC